>JARYGA010046186.1:0-41538 GCA_030545235.1 Helianthus tuberosus
CAGGAACAAGGGCCAAACCAACCACCCAAGAATGGAATCGTCGAGCAAAAACACTTGAAAACCTCGTAGAAGCAGCTTTTCTTACCACCAGACCTTTCTCCATCAATTAGAAATCTGATGCCGTCACTAAACACATTCCTTAAATTGTAGCCATTTGTTGAGTGTTTTTTTTGGTGTCTAATCCGCATATATATCACCATTGCCCTTGATTTTCTTGACTGTATATCTCTTAAATGTCAACATATACACGTGTGATTTAGTTTACGAAGATTTTTCAATGCCGAGAACCTCGATCAGAGAGTAAAAAAGGCGTAAGGTTCACAATGGTGTGAAATTAAAATGGGATATACCGGGCTAGGATTCGAGTTACAGGAACATGGGCCAAACCAACTACCCAAGAATGGAATCGTTCAGCGAAAACACTTGACAACCTCCTAGAAGCAGTTTTTCTTACCACCAGACCTTTCTCCATCAATTAGGAATCTGATGCCGTCACTAAACACATTCCTTAAATTGTAGCCATTTGTTGAGTGTTTTTTTTTGGTGTCTAATCCGCATATATATCACCATTGCCCTTGATTTTCTTGACTGTATATCTCTTAAATATCAACATATACACGTGTGATTTAGTTTACGAAGATTTTTCAACGCCGGGAACCTCGATCAGAGAGTAAAAAAGGCGTAAGGTTCACAATGGTCTAAAATTAAAACGGAATATACCGGGCTAGGATTCGAGTTACAGGAACACGGGCCAAACCAACCACCCAAGAACGGAATCGTCGAGCGAAAACACTTGACAACCTCCTAGAAGCAGCTTATCTTACCACCAGACCTTTCTCCATCAATTAGGAAGCTGATGCCGTCACTAAACACATTCCTTAAATTGTAGCCATTTGTTGAGTGTTTTTTTTTGTTGGTGTCTAATCCGCATATATATCACCATTGCCCTTGATTTTCTTGACTGTATATCTCTTAAATATCAACATATACACGTGTTATTTAGTTTACGAAGATTTTTCAATGCCAAGAACCTCAATCAGAGAGTAAAAAAGGCGTAAGGTTCACAATGGTGTAAAATTAAAATAGGATATACAGGGCTAGGATTCGAGTTACAGGAACAAGGGAAAAACCAACCACCCAAGAATGGAATCGTCAAGCGAAAACACTTGACAACCTCCTAGAAGCAGCTTTTCTTACCACCAGACCTTTCTCCATCAATTAGGAATCTGATGCCGTCACTAAACACATTCCTTAAATTGTAGCCATTTGTTGAGTGTTTTTTTTTGGTGTCTAATCCGCATCTATATCACCATTGCCCTTGATTTTCTAGACTGTATATCTCTTAAATGTCAACATATACACGTGTGATTTAGTTTACGAAGATTTTTCAATGCCGAGAACCTCGATCAGAGAGTAAAAAAGGCGTAAGGTTCACAATGGTGTAAAATTAAAATGGGATATACCGGGCTAGGGTTCGAGTTACAGGAACAAGGGCCAAACCAACCACCCAAGAATGGAATCATCGAGCGAAAACACTTGAAAACCTCCTAGAAGCAGCTTTTCTTACCACCAGACCTTTCTCCATCAATTAGAAATCTGATGCCGTCACTAAACACATTCCTTAAATTGTAGCCATTTGTTGAGTGTTTTTTTTTGGTGTCTAATCCGCATATATATCACCATTGCCCTTGATTTTCTTGACTGTATATCTCTTAAATGTCAACATATACACGTGTGATTTAGTTTACGAAGATTTTTCAATGCCGAGAACCTCGATCAGAGAGTAAAAAAGGCGTAAGGTTCACAATGGTGTAAAATTAAAATGGGATATACCGGGCTAGGATTCGAGTTACAGGAACATGGGCCAAACCAACTACCCAAGAATGGAATCGTTGAGCGAAAACACTTGACAACCTCCTAGAAGCAGTTTTTCTTACCACCAGACCTTTCTCCATCAATTAGGAATCGGATACCGTCACTAAACACATTCCTTAAATTGTAGCCATTTGTTGAGTGTTTTTTTTGGTGTCTAATCCGCATATATATATCACCATTGCCCTTGATTTTCTTGACTGTATATCTCTTAAATATCAACATATACACGTGTGATTTAGTTTACGAAGATTTTTCAATACCGAGAACCTCAATCAGAGAGTAAAAAAGGCGTAAGGTTCACAATGGTGTAAAATTAAAATGGGATATACCGGGCTAGGATTCGAGTTACAGGAACAAGGGCAAAACCAACCACCCAAGAATGGAATCGTCAAGCGAAAACACTTGACAACATCCTAGAAGCAGCTTTTCTTACCACCAGACCTTTCTCCATAAATTAGGAATCTGATGCCGTCACTAAACACATTCCTTAAATTGTAGCCATTTGTTGAGTGTTTCTTTTTTTGGTATCTAATCCGCATATATATCACCATTGCCCTTGATTTTCTAGACTGTATATCTCTTAAATGTCAACATATACACGTGTGATTTAGTTTACGAAGATTTTTCAATGCCGAGAACCTCGATCAGAGAGTAAAAAAGGCGTAAGGTTCACAATGGTGTAAAATTAAAATGGGATATACCGGGCAAGGATTCGAGTTACAGGAACAAGGGCCAAACCAACCACCCAAGAATGGAATCGTCGAGCAAAAACACTTGAAAACCTCCTAGAAGCAGCTTTTCTTACCACCAGACCTTTCTCCATCAATTAGAAATCTGATGCCGTCACTAAACACATTCCTTAAATTGTAGCCATTTGTTGAGTGTTTTTTTTGGTGTCTAATCCGCATATATATCACCATTGCCCTTGATTTTCTTGACTGTATATCTCTTAAATGTCAACATATACACGTGTGATTTAGTTTACGAAGATTTTTCAATGCCGAGAACCTCGATCAGAGAGTAAAAAAGGCGTAAGGTTCACAATGGTGTGAAATTAAAATGGGATATACCGGGCTAGGATTCGAGTTACAGGAACATGGGCCAAACCAACTACCCAAGAATGGAATCGTTCAGCGAAAACACTTGACAACCTCCTAGAAGCAGTTTTTCTTACCACCAGACCTTTCTCCATCAATTAGGAATCTGATGCCGTCAATAAACACATTCCTTAAATTGTAGCCATTTGTTGAGTGTTTTTTTTGGTGTCTAATCCGCATATATATCACCATTGCCCTTGATTTTCTTGACTGTATATCTCTTAAATATCAACATATACACGTGTGATTTAGTTTACGAAGATTTTTCAACGCCGGGAACCTCGATCAGAGAGTAAAAAAGGCGTCAGGTTCACAATGGTCTAAAATTAAAACGGAATATACCGGGCTAGGATTCGAGTTACAGGAACAAGGGCCAAACCAACCACCCAAGAACGGAATCGTCGAGCGAAAACACTTGACAACCTCCTAGAAGCAGCTTATCTTACCACCAGACCTTTCTCCATCAATTAGGAAGCTGATGCCGTCACTAAACACATTCCTTAAATTGTAGCCATTTGTTGAGTGTTTTTTTTGTTGGTGTCTAATCCGCATATATATCACCATTGTCCTTGATTTTCTTGACTGTATATCTCTTAAATATCAACATATACACGTGTTATTTAGTTTACGAAGATTTTTCAATGCCAAGAACCTCGATCAGAGAGTAAAAAAGGCGTAAGGTTCACAATGGTGTAAAATTAAAATAGGATATACAGGGCTAGGATTCGAGTTACAGGAACAAGAGCCAAACCAACCACCTAAGAATGGAATCGTCGAGCGAAAACACTTGACAACCTCCTAGAAGCATCTTTTCTTAACACCAGACCTTTCTCTATCAATTAGGAATCTGATGCCGTCACTAAACACATTCCTTAAATTGTAGCCATTTGTTGAGTGTTTTTTTTTTGTGTCTAATCCGCATATATATCACCATTGCCCTTGATTTTCTTGACTGTATATCTCTTAAATGTCAACATATACACGTGTGATTTAGTTTACGAAGATTTTTCAATGCCGAGAACCTCGATCAGAGAGTAAAAAAGGCGTAAGGTTCACAATGGTGTAAAATTAAAATGGGATATACCGGGCTAGGATTCGAGTTACAGGAACAAGGGCAAAACCAACCACCCAAGAATGGAATCGTCAAGCGAAAACACTTGACAACCTCCTAGAAGCAGCTTTTCTTACCACCAGACCTTTCTCCATCAATTAGGAATCTGATGCCGTCACTAAACACATTCCTTAAATTGTAGCCATTTGTTGAGTTTTTTTTTGGTGTCTAATCCGCATATATATCACCATTGCCCTTGATTTTCTAGACTGTATATCTCTTAAATGTCAACATATACACGTGTGATTTAGTTTACGAAGATTTTTCAATGCCGAGAACCTCGATCAGAGAGTAAAAAAGGCGTAAGGTTCACAATGGTGTAAAATTAAAATGGGATATACCGGGCTAGGGTTCGAGTTACAGGAACAAGGGCCAAACCAACCACCCAAGAATGGAATCATCGAGCGAAAACACTTGAAAACCTCTTAGAAGCAGCTTTTCTTACCACCAGACCTTTCTCCATCAATTAGAAATCTGATGCCGTCACTAAACACATTCCTTAAATTGTAGCCATTTGTTGAGTGTTTTTTTTGGTGTCTAATCCGCATATATATCACCATTGCCCTTGATTTTCTTGACTGTATATCTCTTAAATGTCAACATATACACGTGTGATTTAGTTTACGAAGATTTTTCAATGCCGAGAACCTCGATCAGAGAGTAAAAAAGGCGTAAGGTTCACAATGGTGTAAAATTAAAATGGGATATACCGGGCTAGGATTCGAGTTACAGGAACAAGGGCCAAACCAACCACCCAAGAATGGAATCGTTGAGCGAAAACACTTGACAACCTCCTAGAAGCAGCTTTTCTTACCACCAGACCTTTCTCCATCAATTAGGAATCTGATGCCGTCACTAAACACATTCCTTAAATTGTAGCCATTTCTTGAGTGTTTTTTTTGGTGTCTAATCCACATATATATCACCATTGCCCTCTATTTTCTTGACTGTATATCTCTTAAATATCAACATATACACGTGTGATTTAGTCTACGAAGATTTTTCAATGCCGAGAACCTCGATCAGAGAGTAAAAAAAGGCGTAAGGTTCACAATGGTGTAAAATTAAAATGGGATATACCGGGCTAGGATTCGAGTTACAGGAACAAGGGCCAAACCAACCACCCAAGAATGGAATCGTCGAGCGAAAACACTTGATAACCTCCTAGAAGCAGCTTTTCTTACCACCAGACCTTTCTCCATCAATTAGGAATCTGATGCCGTCACTAAACACATTCCTTAAATTGTAGCCATTTGTTGAGTGTTTTTTTTTTGTGTCTAATCCGCATATGTATCACCATTGCCCTTGAATTTCTTGACTGTATATCTCTTAAATATCAACATATACATGTGTGATTTAGTTTACGAAGATTTTTGAATGCCGAGAACCTCGATCAGAGAGTAAAAAAGGAGTAAGGTTCACAATGGTGTAAAATTAAAATGGGATATACCGGGCTAGGATTCGAGTTACAGGAACAAGGGCCAAACCAACCACCCAAGAATGGAATCGTCAAGCGAAAACACTTGACAACCTCCTAGAAGCAGCTTTTCTTGCCACCAGACCTTTCTCCATCAATTAGGAATCTGATGCCGTCACTAAACTCATTCCTTAAATTGTAGCCATTTGTTGAGTGTTTTTTTTTGTTGGTGTCTAATCCACATATATATCACCATTGCCCATGATTTTCTTGACTGTATATCTCTTAAATATCAACATATACACGTGTGATTTAGTCTACGAAGATTTTTAATTGCCGAGAACCTCGATTTGAGAGTAAAAAAGGCGTAAGGTTCACAATGGTGTAAAATTAAAATGGGATATACCGGGCTAGGATTCGAGTTACAGGAACAAGGGCCAAAGCAACCACCCAAGAATGGAATCGTTGAGTGAAAACACTTGACAACCTCCTAGAAGCAACTTTCTTACTACCAGACCTTTCTCCATCAATTAGGAATCTTATGCCGTCACTAAACACGTTCCTTAAATTGTAGACATTTGTTGAGTGTTTTTTTTGGTGTCTAATCCGCATATATATCACCATTGCCCTTGATTTTCTTGACTGTATATCTCTTAAATATCAACATATACACGTGTGATTTAGTCTACGAAGATTTTTCAATGCCGAGAACCTCGATCAGAGAGTAAAAAAGGCGTAAGGTTCACAATGGTGTAAAATTAAAATGGGATATACCGGGCTAGGATTCGAGTTACAGGAACAAGGGCCAAACCAACCACCCAAGAATGGAATCGTCGAGCGAAAACACTTGACAACCTCCTAGAAGCAGCTTTTCTTACCACCAGACCTTTCTCCATCAATTAGGAATCTGATGCCGTCACTAAACACATTCCTTAAATTGTAGCCATTTGTTGAGTGTTTTTTTTTTTGTGTCTAATCCACATATATATCACCATTGCCCTTGATTTTCTTGACTGTATATCTCTTAAATATCAACATATACACGTGTGATTTAGTCTACGAAGATTTTTCAATGCCGAGAACCTCGATCAGAGAGTAAAAAAAGGCGTAAGGTTCACAATGCTGTATAATTAAAATGGGATATACCGGGCTAGGATTCGAGTTACAGGAACAAGGGCCAAACCAACCACCCAAGAATGGAATCGTCGAGCGCAAACACTTGACAACCTCCTAGAAGCAGCTTTTCTTGCCACCAGACCTTTCTCCATCAATTAGGAATCTGATGCCGTTACTAAACACATTCCTTAAATTGTAGCCATTTGTTGAGTGTTTTTTTTTGGTGTCTAATCCGCATATATATCACCATTGCCCTTGATTTTCTTGACTGTATATCTCTTAAATATCAACATATTCACATATGATTTAGTTTACGAAGATTTTTGAATGCCGAGAACCTCGATCAGAGAGTAAAAAAGGCGTAAGGTTCACAATGGTGTAAAATTAAAATGGGATATACCGGGCTAGGATTCGAGTTACAGGAACAAGGGCCAAACCAACCACCCAAGAATGGAATCGTTGAGCGAAAACACTTGACAACCTCCTAGAAGCAGTTTTTCTTGCCACCAGACCTTTCTTCATCAATTAGGAATCTGATGCCGTCACTAAACACATTCCTTAAATTGTAGCCATTTGTTGAGTGTTTTTTTTTGTTGGTGTCTAATCCGCATATATATCACCATTGCCCTTGATTTTCTTGACTGTATATCTCTTAAATATCAACATATACACGTGTGATTTAGTCTACGAAGATTTTTCAATGCCGAGAACCTCGATTTGAGAGTAAAAAAGGCGTAAGGTTCACAATGGTGTAAAATTAAAATGGGATATACCGGGCTAGGATTCGAGTTACAGGAACAAGGGCCAAACCAACCACCCAAGAATGGAATCGTTGAGTGAAAACAGTTGATAACCTCCTAGAAGCAGCTTTCTTACTACCAGACCTTTCTCCATCAATTAGGAATCTGATGCCGTCACTAAACACATTCCTTAAATTGTAGCCATTTGTTGAGTGTTTTTTTTTGTGTCTAATCCACATATATATCACCATTGCCCTTGATTTTCTTGACTGTATATCTCTTAAATATCAACATATACACGTGTGATTTAGTCTACGAAGATTTTTCAATGCCGAGAACCTCGATCAGAGAGTAAAAAAAGGCGTAAGGTTCACAATGGTGTAAAATTAAAATGGGATATACCGGGCTAGGATTCGAGTTACAGGAACAAGGGCCAAACCAACCACCCAAGAATGGAATCGTCGAGCGAAAACACTTGACAACCTCCTAGAAGCAGCTTTTCTTGCCACCAGACCTTTCTCCATCAATTAGGAATCTGATGCCGTCACTAAACACATTCCTTAAATTGTAGCCATTTGTTGAGTGTTTTTTTTTTGGTGTCTAATCCGCATATATATCACCATTGCCCTTGATTTTCTTGACTGTATATCTCTTAAATATCAACATATTCACATATGATTTAGTTTACGAAGATTTTTGAATGCCGAGAACCTCGATCAGAGAGTAAAAAAGGCGTAAGGTTCACAATGGTGTAAAATTAAAATGGGATATACCGGGCTAGGATTCGAGTTACAGGAACAAGGGCCAAACCAACCACCCAAGAATGGAATCGTTGAGCGAAAACACTTGACAACCTCCTAGAAGCAGCTTTTCTTGCCACCAGACCTTTCTTCATCAATTAGGAATCTGATGCCGTCACTAAACACATTCCTTAAATTGTAGCCATTTGTTGAGTGTTTTTTTTTGTTGGTGTCTAATCCCCATATATATCACCATTGCCCTTGATTTTCTTGACTGTATATCTCTTAAATATCAACATATACACGTGTGATTTAGTCTACGAAGATTTTTCAATGCTGAGAACCTCGATCAGAGAGTAAAAAAAGGCGTAAGGTTCACAATGGTGTAAAATTAAAATGGGATATACCGGGCTAGGATTCGAGTTACAGGAACAAGGGCCAAACCAACCACCCAAGAATGGAATCGTCGAGCGAAAACACTTGACAACCTCCTAGAAGCAGATTTTCTTGCCACCAGACCTTTCTCCATCAATTAGGAATCTGATGCCGTCACTAAACACATTCCTTAAATTGTAGCCATTTGTTGAGTGTTTTTTTTGGTGTCTAATCCGCATATATATATCACCATTGCCCTTGATTTTCTTGACTGTATATCTCTTAAATATCAACATATTCACATATGATTTAGTTTACGAAGATTTTTCAATGCCGAGAACCTCGATCAGAGAGTAAAAAAGGCGTAAGGTTCACAATGGTGTAAAATTAAAATGGGAAATACCGGGCTAGGATTCGAGTTACAGGAATAAGGGCCAAACCAACCACCCAAGAATGGAATCGTCGAGCGAAAACACTTGACAACCTCCTAGAAGCAGCTTTTCTTACCACCAGACCTTTCTCCATCAATTAGGAATCTGATGCCGTCACTAAACACATTCCTTAAATTGTAGCCATTTGTTGAGTGTTTTTTTTTGTGTCTAATCCACATATATATCACCATTGCCCTTGATTTTCTTGACTGTATATCTCTTAAATATCAACATATACACGTGTGATTTAGTCTACGAAGAATTTTCAATGCCGAGAACCTCGATCAGAGAGTAAAAAAAGGCGTAAGGTTCACAATGGTGTAAAATTAAAATGGGATATACCGGGCTAGGATTCGAGTTACAGGAACAAGGGCCAAACCAACCACCCAAGAATGGAATCGTCGAGCGAAAACACTTGACAACCTCCTAGAAGCAGCTTTTCTTGCCACCAGACCTTTCTCCATCAATTAGGAATCTGATGCCGTCACTAAACACATTCCTTAAATTGTAGCCATTTGTTGAGTGTTTTTTTTTTGGTGTCTAATCCGCATATATATCACCATTGCCCTTGATTTTCTTGACTGTATATCTCTTAAATATCAACATATTCACATATGATTTAGTTTACGAAGATTTTTGAATGCCGAGAACCTCGATCAGAGAGTAAAAAAGGCGTAAGGTTCGCAATGGTGTAAAATTAAAATGGGATATACCGGGCTAGGATTCGAGTTACAGGAACAAGGGCCAAACCAACCACCCAAGAATGGAATCGTTGAGCGAAAACACTTGACAACCTCCTAGAAGCAGCTTTTCTTGCCACCAGACCTTTCTTCATCAATTAGGAATCTGATGCCGTCACTAAACACATTCCTTAAATTGTAGCCATTTGTTGAGTGTTTTTTTTTGTTGGTGTCTAATCCCCATATATATCATCATTGCCCTTGATTTTCTTGACTGTATATCTCTTAAATATCAACATATACACGTGTGATTTAGTCTACGAAGATTTTTCAATGCTGAGAACCTCGATCAGAGAGTAAAAAAAGGCGTAAGGTTCACAATGGTGTAAAATTAAAATGGGATATACCGGGCTAGGATTCGAGTTACAGGAACAAGGGCCAAACCAACCACCCAAGAATGGAATCGTCGAGCGAAAACACTTGACAACCTCCTAGAAGCAGATTTTCTTGCCACCAGACCTTTCTCCATCAATTAGGAATCTGATGCCGTCACTAAACACATTCCTTAAATTGTAGCCATTTGTTGAGTGTTTTTTTTGGTGTCTAATCCGCATATATATATCACCATTGCCCTTGATTTTCTTGACTGTATATCTCTTAAATATCAACATATTCACATATGATTTAGTTTACGAAGATTTTTCAATGCCGAGAACCTCGATCAGAGAGTAAAAAAGGCGTAAGGTTCACAATGGTGTAAAATTAAAATGGGAAATACCGGGCTAGGATTCGAGTTACAGGAATAAGGGCCAAACCAACCACCCAAGAATGGAATCGTCGAGCGAAAACACTTGACAACCTCCTAGAAGCAGCTTTTCTTACCACCAGACCTTTCTCCATCAATTAGGAATCTGATGCCGTCACTAAACACATTCCTTAAATTGTAGCCATTTGTTGAGTGTTTTTTTTTTGTGTCTAATCCACATATATATCACCATTGCCCTTGATTTTCTTGACTGTATATCTCTTAAATATCAACATATACACGTGTGATTTAGTCTACGAAGATTTTTCAATGCCGAGAACCTCGATCAGAGAGTAAAAAAAGGCGTAAGGTTCACAATGGTGTAAAATTAAAATGGGATATACCGGGCTAGGATTCGAGTTACAGGAACAAGGGCCAAACCAACCACCCAAGAATGGAATCGTCGAGCGAAAACACTTGACAACCTCCTAGAAGCAGCTTTTCTTGCCACCAGACCTTTCTCCATCAATTAGGAATCTGATGCCGTCACTAAACACATTCCTTAAATTGTAGCCATTTGTTGAGTGTTTTTTTTTTTTTGGTGTCTAATCCGCATATATATCACCATTGCCCTTGATTTTCTTGACTGTATATCTCTTAAATATCAACATATTCACATATGATTTAGTTTACGAAGATTTTTGAATGCCGAGAACCTCGATCAGAGAGTAAAAAAGGCGTAAGGTTCGCAATGGTGTAAAATTAAAATGGGATATACCGGGCTAGGATTCGAGTTACAGGAACAAGGGCCAAACCAACCACCCAAGAATGGAATCGTTGAGCGAAAACACTTGACAACCTCCTAGAAGCAGCTTTTCTTGCCACCAGACCTTTCTTCATCAATTAGGAATCTGATGCCGTCACTAAACACATTCCTTAAATTGTAGCCATTTGTTGAGTGTTTTTTTTTGTTGGTGTCTAATCCGCATATATATCACCATTGCCCTTGATTTTCTTGACTGTATATCTCTTAAATATCAACATATACATGTGTGATTTAGTCTACGAAGATTTTTCAATGCCGAGAACCTCGATTTGAGAGTAAAAAAGGCGTAAGGTTTACAATGGTGTAAAATTAAAATGGGATATACCGGGCTAGGATTCGAGTTACAGGAACAAGGGCCAAACCAACCACCCAAGAATGGAATCGTTGAGTGAAAACAGTTGACAACCTCCTAGAAGCAGCTTTCTTACTCCCAGACCTTTCTCCATCAATTAGGAATCTGATGCCGTCAGTAAACACGTTCCTTAAATTGTAGCCATTTGTTGAGTGTTTTTTTTGTGTCTAATCCGCATATATATCACCATTGCCCTTGATTTTCTTGACTGTATATCTCTTAAATATCAACATATACACGTGTGATTTGGTCTACGAAGATTTTTCAATGCCGAGAACCTCGATCAGAGAGTAAAAAGAGGCGTAAGGTTCACAATGGTGTAAAATTAAAATGGGATATACCGGGCTAGGATTCGAGTTACAGGAACAAGGGCCAAACCAACCACCCAAGAATGGAATCGTCGAGCGAAAACACTTGACAACCTCCTAGAAGCAGATTTTCTTACCACCAGACCTTTCTCCATCAATTAGGAATCTGATGCCGTCACTAAACACATTCCTTAAATTGTAGCCATTTGTTGAGTGTTTTTTTTTGTGTCTAATCCCCATATATATCACCATTGCCCTTGATTTTCTTGACTGTATATCTCTTAAATATCAACATATACACGTGTGATTTAGTCTACGAAGATTTTTCAATGCTGAGAACCTCGATCAGAGAGTAAAAAAAGGCGTAAGGTTCACAATGGTGTAAAATTAAAATGGGATATACCGGGCTAGGATTCGAGTTACAGGAACAAGGGCCAAACCAACCACCCAAGAATGGAATCGTCGAGCGAAAACACTTGACAACCTCCTAGAAGCAGATTTTCTTGCCACCAGACCTTTCTCCATCAATTAGGAATCTGATGCCGTCACTAAACACATTCCTTAAATTGTAGCCATTTGTTGAGTGTTTTTTTTTGGTGTCTAATCCGCATATATATATCACCATTGCCCTTGATTTTCTTGACTGTATATCTCTTAAATATCAACATATTCACATATGATTTAGTTTACGAAGATTTTTCAATGCCGAGAACCTCGATCAGAGAGTAAAAAAGGCGTAAGGTTCACAATGGTGTAAAATTAAAATGGGATATACCGGGCTAGGATTCGAGTTACAGGAATAAGGGCCAAACCAACCACCCAAGAATGGAATCGTCGAGCGAAAACACTTGACAACCTCCTGGTAGCAGCTTTCTTACCACCAGACTTTTCTCCATCAATTAGAAATCTGATGTCGTCACTAAACAAATTCCTTAAATTGTAGCCATTTGTTGAGTGTTTTTTTTTTGTGTCTATTCCGCATATATATTACATTGCCCTTGATTTTCTTGACTGTATATCTCTTAAATATCAACATATTCACATATGATTTAGTTTACGAAGATTTTTGAATGCCGAGAACCTCGATCAGAGAGTAAAAAAGGCGTAAGGTTCACAATGGTGTAAAATTAAAATGGGATATATCGGGCTAGGATTCGAGTTACAGGATCAAGGGCCAAACCAACCACCCAAGAATGAAATCGTCGAGCGAAAACACTTGACAACCTCTAGAAGCAGCTTTTCTTGCCACCAGACCTTTCTTCATCAATTAGGAATCTGATGCCGTCACTAAACTCATTCCTTAAATTGTAGCCATTTGTTGGTGTCTAATCCGCATATATATCACCATTGCCCTTGATTTTCTTGACTGTATATCTCTTAAATATCAACATATACACGTGTGATTTAGTCTACGAAGATTTTTCAATGCTGAGAACCTCGATCAGAGAGTAAAAAAAGGCGTAAGGTTCACAATGGTGTAAAATTAAAATGGGATATACCGGGCTAGGATTCGAGTTACAGGAACTAGGGCCAAACCAACCACCCAAGAATGGAATCGTCGAGCGAAAACACTTGACAACCTCCTAGAAGCAGATTTTCTTGCCACCAGACCTTTCTCCATCAATTAGGAATCTGATGCCGTCACTAAACACATTCCTTAAATTGTAGCCATTTGTTGAGTGTTTTTTTTTGGTGTCTAATCCACATATATATATCACCATTGCCCTTGATTTTCTTGACTGTATATCTCTTAAATATCAACATATTCACATATGATTTAGTTTACGAAGATTTTTCAATGCCGAGAACCTCGATCAGAGAGTAAAAAAGGCGTAAGGTTCACAATGGTGTAAAATTAAAATGGGATATACCGGGCTAGGATTCGAGTTACAGGAATAAGGGCCAAACCAACCACCCAAGAATGGAATCGTCGAGCGAAAACACTTGACAACCTCCTGGTAGCAGCTTTCTTACCACCAGACTTTTCTCCATCAATTAGAAATCTGATGTCGTCACTAAACAAATTCCTTAAATTGTAGCCATTTGTTGAGTGTTTTTTTTTTGTGTCTATTCCGCATATATATCACATTGCCCTTGATTTTCTTGACTGCATATCTCTTAAATATCAACATATTCACATATGATTTAGTTTACGAAGATTTTTGAATGCCGAGAACCTCGATCAGAGAGTAAAAAAGGCGTAAGGTTCACAATGGTGTAAAATTAAAATGGGATATACCGGGCTAGGATTCGAGTTACAGGAACAAGGGCCAATCCAACCACCCAAGAATGGAATCGTTGAGTGAAAACACTTGACAACCTCCTAGAAGCAGCTTTCTTACTACCAGACCTTTCTCCATCAATTAGGAATCTGATGCCGTCACTAAACACGTTCCTTATATTGTAGCCATTTGTTGAGTGTTTTTTTTTGTGTCTAATACGCATATATATCACCATTGCCCTTGATTTTCTTGACTGTATATCTCTTAAATATCAACATATACACGTGTGATTTAGTCTACGAAGATTTTTCAATGCCGAGAACCTCGATCAGAGAGTAAAAAAAGGCGTAAGGTTCACAATGGTGTAAAATTAAAATGGGATATACCGGGCTAGGATTCGAGTTACTGGAACAAGGGCCAAACCAACCACCCAAGAATGGAATCGTCGAGCGAAAACACTTGACAACCTCCTAGAAGCAGCTTTTCTTACCACAAGACCTTTCTCCATCAATTAGGAATCTGATGCCGTCACTAAACACATTCTTTAAATTGTAGCCATTTGTTGAGTGTTTTTTTTTTTGTGTCTAATCCGCATATATATCACCATTGCCCTTGATTTTCTTGACTGTATATCTCTTAAATATCAACATATTCACATATGATTAAGTTTACGAAGATTTTTGAATGCCGAGAACCTCGATCAGAGAGTAAAAAAGGCGTAAGGTTCACAATGGTGTAAAATTAAAATGGGATATATCGGGCTAGGATTCGAGTTACAGGAACAAGGGCCAAACCAACCACACAAGAATGGAATCGTCGTGCGAAAACACTTGACAACCTCCTAGAAGCAGCTTTTCTTGCCACCAGACCTTTCTTCATCAATTAGGAATCTGATGCCGTCACTAAACTCATTCCTTAAATTGTAGCCATTTGTTGAGTGTTTTTTTTTGTTGGTGTCTAATCCGCATATATATCACCATTGCCCTTGATTTTCTTGACTGTATATCTCTTAAATATCAACATATACACGTGTGATTTAGTCTACGAAGATTTTTCAATGCCGAGAGCCTCGATTTGAGAGTAAAAAAGGCATAAGGTTCACAATGGTGTAAAATTAAAATGGGATATACCGGGCTAGGATTCGAGTTACAGGAACAAGGGCCAAACCAACCACCCAAGAATGGAATCGTTGAGTGAAAACACTTGACAACCTCCTAGAAGCAGCTTTCTTACTACCAGACCTTTCTCCATCAATTAGGAATCTGATGCCGTCACTAAACACGTTCCTTAAATTGTAGCCATTTGTTGAGTGTTTTTTTTTTGTGTCTAATACGCATATATATCACCATTGCCCTTGATTTTCTTGACAGTATATCTCTTAAATATCAACATATACACGTGTGATTTAGTCTACGAAGATTTTTCAATGCCGAGAACCTCGACCAGAGAGTAAAAAAAGGCGTAAGGTTCACAATGGTGTAAAATTAAAATGGGATATACCTGGCTAGGATTCGAGTTACAGGAACAAGGACCAAACCAACCACCCAAGAATGGAATCGTCGAGCGAAAACACTTGACAACCTCCTAGAAGCTGCTTTTCTTACCACCAGACCTTTCTCCATCAATTAGGAATCTGATGCCGTCACTAAACACATTCTTTAAATTGTAGCCATTTGTTGAGTGTTTTTTTTTTGTGTCTAATCCGCATATATATCACCAATGCCCTTGATTTTCTTGACTGTATATCTCTTAAATATCAACATATACACGTGTGATTTAGTCTACGAAGATTTTTCAATGCCGAGAACCTCTATCAGAGAGTAAAAAAAGGCGTAAGGTTCACAATGGTGTAAAATTAAAATGGGATATACCGGGCTAGGATTCGAGTTACAGGAACAAGGGCCAAACCAACCACCCAAGAATGTAATCGTCGAGCGAAAACACTTGACAACCTCCTAGAAGCAGCTTTTCTTACTACCAGACCTTTCTCCATCAATTAGGAATCTGATGTCGTCACTAAACACATTCCTTAAATTGTAGCCATTTGTTGAGTGTTTTTTTTTGTGTCTAATCCGCATATATATCACAATTGCCCTTGATTTTCTTGACTGTATATCTCTTAAATATCAACATATACACGTGTGATTTAGTCTACGAAGATTTTTCAATGCCGAGAACCTCGATCAGAGAGTAAAAAAAGGCGTAAGGTTCACAATGGTGTAAAATTAAAATGGGATATACCGGGCTAGGATTCGAGTTACAGGAACAAGGGCCAAACCAACCACCCAAGAATGGAATCGTCGAGCGAAAACACTTGACAACCTCCTAGAAGCAGATTTTCTTGCCACCAGACCTTTCTCCATCAATTAGGAATCTGATGCCGTCACTAAACACATTCCTTAAATTGTAGCCATTTGTTGAGTGTTTTTTTTGGTGTCTAATCCGCATATATATCACCATCGCCCTTGATTTTCTTGACTGTATATCTCTTAAATATCAACATATTCACATATGATTTAGTTTACGAAGATTTTTCAATGCCGAGAACCTCGATCAGAGAGTAAAAAAGGCGTAAGGTTCACAATGGTGTAAAATTAAAATGGGATATACCGGGCTAGGATTCGAGTTACAGGAATAAGGGCCAAACCAACCACCCAAGAATGGAATCGTCGAGCGAAAACACTTGACAACCTCCTAGATGCAGCTTTCTTACCACCAGACTTTTCTCCATCAATTAGAAATCTGATGCCGTCACTAAACACATTCCTTAAATTGTAGCCATTTGTTGAGTGTTTTTTTTTTTGGTGTCTAATCCGCATATATATCACATTGCCCTTGATTTTCTTGACTGTATATCTCTTAAATGTCAACATATACACGTGAGATTTAGTTTACGAAGATTTTTCAATGCCGAGAACCTCGATCAGAGAGTAAAAAAGGCGTAAGGTTCACAGTGGTGTAAAATTAAAATAGGATATACCGGGCTAGGATTCGAGTTACAGGAACAAGGGCTAAACCAACCACCCAAGAATGGAATCGTCGAGCGAAAACACTTGACAACCTCCTAGAAGCAGCTTTTCTTACCACCAGACCTTTCTCCATCAATTAGGAATCTGATGCCGTCACTAAACACATTCCTTAAATTGTAGCCGTTTGTTGAGTGTTTTTTTTGTTGTCTAATCCGCATATATATCACCATTGCCCTTGATTTTCTTGACTGTATATCTCTTAAATATCAACATATACACGTGTGATTTAGTTTACGAAGATTTTACAACGCTGAGAACCTCGATCAGAGAGTAAAAAAGGTGTAAGGTTCACAATGGTGTAAAATTAAAATGCGATATACCGGGCTAGGATTCGAGTTACAGGAACAAGGGCCAAACCAACCACCCAAGAATGGAATCGTCGAGCGAAAATACTTGACAACCTCCTACAAGCAGCTTTTCTTACCACCAGACCTTTCTCCATCAATTAGGAATCTGATGCCGTCACTAAACACATTCCTTAAATTGTAGAGATTTGTTGAGTGTTTTTTTTGTGTCTAATCCGCATATATATCACCATTGCCCTTGATTTTCTTGACTGTATATCTCTTAAATATCAACATATACACGTGTGATTTAGTTTACGAAGATTTTTCAATGCCGAGAACCTCGATCAGAGAGTAAAAAAGGCGTAAGGTTCACAATTGTGTAAAATTAAAATGGGATATACCGGGCTAGGATTCGAGTTACAGGAACAAGGGCCAAACCAACCACCCAAGAATGGGATCGCTGAGTGAAAACACTTGACAACCTCCTAGAAGCAGCTTTTCTTGCCACCAGACCTTTCTCCATCAATAAGGAATCTGATGCCGTCACTAAACACATTCCTTAAATTGTAGGCATTTGTTGAGTGTTTTTTTTTGTGTCTAATCCGCATATATATCACCATTGCCATTGATTTTCTTGACTGTATATCTCTTAAATGTCAACATATTCACGTATGATTTAGTTTACGAAGATTTTTCAATGCCAAGAACCTCAATCAGAGAGTAAAAAAGGCGTAAGGTTCACAATGGTGTAAAATTAAAATGGGATACACCGGGCTAGGATTCGAGTTACAGGAACAAGGGCCAAACCAACCACCCAAGAATGGAATCGTCGATCGAAAACACTTGACAACCTCCTAGAAGCAGCTTTTCTTACCACCAGACATTTCTCCCTCACTTAGGAATCTGATGCCGTCACTAAACACATTCCTTAAATTGTAGCCATTTGTTGAGTGTTTTTTTTGGTGTCTAATCCGCATATATCACCATTACCCTTGATTTTCTTGACTGTATATCTCTTAAATATCAACATATACACGTGTGATTTAGTTTATGAAGATTTTTCAATGCCGAGAACCTCGATCAGAGAGTAAAAAAGGCGTAAGGTTCACAATGGTGTAATATTAAAATGCGATATACCGGGCTAGGATTCGAGTTACAGGAACAAGGGCCAAACCAACCACCCAAGAATGGAATCATCGAGCGAAAACACTTGAGAACCTCCTAGAAGCAGCTTTTCTTACTACCAGACCTTTCTCCATCAATTAGGAATCTGATGCCGTCACTAAACACATTCCTTAAATTGTAGCCATTTGTTGAGTGTTTTTTTTTTGTGTCTAATCCGCATATATATCACCATTGCCCTTGATTTTCTTGACTGTATATCTCTTAAATATCAACATATACACGTGTGATTTAGTCTACGAAGATTTTTCAATGCCGAGAACCTCGATCAGAGAGTAAAAAAAGGCGTAAGGTTCACAATGGTGTAAAATTAAAATGGGATATACCGGGCTAGGATTCGAGTTACAGGAACAAGGGCCAAACCAACCACCCAAGAATGGAATCGTCGAGCGAAAACACTTGACAACCTCCTAGAAGCAGATTTTCTTGCCACCAGACCTTTCTCCATCAATTAGGAATCTGATGCCGTCACTAAACACATTCCTTAAATTGTAGCCATTTGTTGAGTGTTTTTTTTGTGTCTAATCCGCATATATATCACCATTGCCCTTGATTTTCTTGACTGTATATCTCTTAAATATCAACATATTCACATATGATTTAGTTTACGAAGATTTTTCAATGCCGAGAACCTCGATCAGAGAGTAAAAAAGGCGTAAGGTTCACAAGGGTGTAAAATTAAAATGGGATATACCGGGCTAGGATTCGAGTTACAGGAATAAGGGCCAAACCAACCACCCAAGAATGGAATCGTCGAGCGAAAACACTTGACAACCTCCTAGAAGCAGCTTTCTTACCACCAGACTTTTCTCCATCCATTAGAAATCTGATGCCGTCACTAAACACATTCCTTCAATTGTAGCCATTTGTGGAGTGTTTTTTTTTTGGTGTCTAATCCGCATATATATCACATTGCCCTTGATTTTCTTGACTGTATATCTCTTAAATGTCAACATATACACGTGGGATTTAGTTTACGAAGATTTTTCAATGCCGAGAACCTCGATCAGAGAGTAAAAAAGGCGTAAGGTTCACAGTGGTGTAAAATTAAAATAGGATATACCGGGCTAGGATTCGAGTTACAGGAACAAGGGCCAAACCAACCACCCAAGAATGGAATCGTCGAGCGAAAACACTTGACAACCTCCTAGAAGCAGCTTTTCTTACCACCAGACCTTTCTCCATCAATTAGGAATCTGATGCCGTCACTAAACACATTCCTTAAATTGTAGCCGTTTGTTGAGTGTTTTTTTTGTTGTCTAATCCGCATATATATCACCATTGCCCTTGATTTTCTTGACTGTATATCTCTTAAATATCAACATATACACGTGTGATTTAGTTTACGAAGATTTTTCAACGCTGAGAACCTCGATCAGAGAGTAAAAAAGGTGTAAGGTTCACAATGGTGTAAAATTAAAATGAGATATACCGGGCTAGGATTCGAGTTACAGGAACAAGGGCCAAACCAACCACCCAAGAATGGAATCGTCGAGCGAAAATACTTGACAACCTCCTACAAGCAGCTTTTCTTACCACCAGACCTTTCTCCATCAATTAGGAATCTGATGCCGTCACTAAACACATTCCTTAAATTGTAGCCATTTGTTGAGTGTTTTTTTTGTGTCTAATCCGCATATATATCACCATTGCCCTTGATTTTCTTGACTGTATATCTCTTAAATATCAACATATACACGTGTGATTTAGTTTACGAAGATTTTTCAATGCCGAGAACCTCGATCAGAGAGTAAAAAAGGCGTAAGGTTCACAATTGTGTAAAATTAAAATGGGATATACCGGGCTTGTATTCGAGTTACAGGAACAAGGGCCAAACCAACCACCCAAGAATGGAATCGTCGAGTGAAAACACTTGACAACCTCCTAGAAGCAGCTTTTCTTGCCACCAGACCTTTCTCCATCAATAAGGAATCTGATGCCGTCACTAAACACATTCCTTAAATTGTAGGCATTTGTTGAGTGTTTTTTATTTGGTGTCTAATCCGCATATATATCACCATTGCCCTTGATTTTCTTGACTGTATATCTCTTAAATGTCAACATATTCACGTATGATTTAGTTTACGAAGATTTTTCAATGCCAAGAACCTCAATCAGAGAGTAAAAAAGGCGTAAGGATCACAATGGTGTAAAATTAAAATGGGATACACCGGGCTAGGATTCGAGTTACAGGAACAAGGGCCAAACCAACCACCCAAGAATGGAATCATCGAGCGAAAACACTTGAGAACCTCCTAGAAGCAGCTTTTCTTGCCACTAGACCTTTCTCCATCAATTAGGAATCTGATGCCGTCACTAAACACATTCCTTCAATTGTAGCCATTTGTTGAGTGTTTTTTTGGTGTCTAATCCGCATATATATCACCATTGCCCTTGATTTTCTTGACTGTATATACCTTAAATGTCAACATATACACGTGTGATTTAGTTTACGAAGATTTTTCAATGCCGAGAACCTCTATCAGAGAGTAAAAAAGGCGTAAGGTTCACGATGGTGTAAAACTAAAATGGGATATACCGGGCTAGGATTCGAGTTACAGGAACAAGGCCAAACCAACCACCTAAGAATGGAATCGTCGAGCGAAAACACTTGACAACCTCCGAGAAGCAGCTTTTCTTACCACCAGACCTTTCTCCATCAATTAGGAATCTGATGCCGTCACTAAACACATTCCTTAAATTGTAGCCATTTGTTGAGTGTTTTTTTTGTGTCTAATCCGCATATATATCACCATTGCCCATGATTTTCTTGACTGTATATCTCTTAAATATCAACATATAGACGTGTGATTTAGTTTACGAAGATTTTTCAATCCCGAGAACCTCGATCAGAGAGTAAAAAAGGCGTAAGGTTCACAATGGTGTAAAATTAAAATGGGATATATCGGGCTAGCATTCGAGTTACAGGAATAAGGGCCAAACCAACCACCCAAGAATGGAATCGTCGAGCGAAAACACTTGAGAACCTCCTAGAAGCAGCTTTTCTTGCCACCAGACCTTTCTCCATCAATTAGGAATCTGATGCCGTCACTAAACACATTCCTTCAATTGTAGCCATTTGTTGAGTGTTTTTTTGGTGTCTAATCCGCATATATATCACCATTGCCCTTGATTTTCTTGACTGTATATACCTTAAATGTCAACATATACACCTGTGATTTAGTTTACGAAGATTTTTCAATGCCGAGAACCTCTATCAGAGAGTAAAAAAGGCGTAAGGTTCACAATGGTGTAAAACTAAAATGGGATATACCGGGCTAGGATTCGAGTTACAGGAACAAGGCCAAACCAACCACCCAAGAATGGAATCGTCGAGCGAAAACACTTGACAACCTCCTAGAAGCAGCTTTTCTTAACACCAGACCTTTCTCCATCAATTAGGAATCTGATGCCGTCACTAAACACATTCCTTAAATTGTAGCCATTTGTTGAGTGTTTTTTTTGGTGTCTAATCCGCATATATATCACCATTGCCCTTGATTTTCTTGACTGTATATCTCTTAAATATCAACATATTCACATATGATTTAGTTTACGAAGATTTTTCAATGCCGAGAACCTCGATCAGAGAGTAAAAAAGGCGTAAGGTTCACAAGGGTGTAAAATTAAAATGGGATATACCGGGCTAGGATTCGAGTTACAGGAATAAGGGCCAAACCAACCACCCAAGAATGGAATCGTCGAGCGAAAACACTTGACAACCTCCTAGAAGCAGCTTTCTTACCACCAGACTTTTCTCCATCAATTAGAAATCTGATGCCGTCACTAAACACATTCCTTCAATTGTAGCCATTTGTTGAGTGTTTTTTTTTTTGGTGTCTAATCCGCATATATATCACATTGCCCTTGATTTTCTTGACTGTATATCTCTTAAATGTCAACATATACACGTGGGATTTAGTTTACGAAGATTTTTCAATGCCGAGAACCTCGATCAGAGAGTAAAAAAGGCGTAAGGTTCACAGTGGTGTAAAATTAAAATAGGATATACCGGGCTAGGATTCGAGTTACAGGAACAAGGGCCAAACCAACCACCCAAGAATGGAATCGTCGAGCGAAAACACTTGACAACCTCCTAGAAGCAGCTTTTCTTACCACCAGACCTTTCTCCATCAATTAGGAATCTGATGCCGTCACTAAACACATTCCTTAAATTGTAGCCGTTTGTTGAGTGTTTTTTTTGTTGTCTAATCCGCATATATATCACCATTGCCCTTGATTTTCTTGACTGTATATCTCTTAAATATCAACATATACACGTGTGATTTAGTTTACGAAGATTTTTCAACGCTGAGAACCTCGATCAGAGAGTAAAAAAGGTGTAAGGTTCACAATGGTGTAAAATTAAAATGGGATATACCGGGCTAGGATTCGAGTTACAGGAACAAGGGCCAAACCAACCACCCAAGAATGGAATCGTCGAGCGAAAATACTTGACAACCTCCTACAAGCAGCTTTTCTTACCACCAGACCTTTCTCCATCAATTAGGAATCTGATGCCGTCACTAAACACATTCCTTAAATTGTAGCCATTTGTTGAGTGTTTTTTTTGTGTCTAATCCGCATATATATCACCATTGCCCTTGATTTTCTTGACTGTATATCTCTTAAATATCAACATATACACGTGTGATTTAGTTTACGAAGATTTTTCAATGCCGAGAACCTCGATCAGAGAGTAAAAAAGGCGTAAGGTTCACAATTGTGTAAAATTAAAATGGGATATACCGGGCTTGTATTCGAGTTACAGGAACAAGGGCCAAACCAACCACCCAAGAATGGAATCGTCGAGTGAAAACACTTGACAACCTCCTAGAAGCAGCTTTTCTTGCCACCAGACCTTTCTCCATCAATAAGGAATCTGATACCGTCACTAAACACATTCCTTAAATTGTAGGCATTTGTTGAGTGTTTTTTATTTGGTGTCTAATCCGCATATATATCACCATTGCCCTTGATTTTCTTGACTGTATATCTCTTAAATGTCAACATATTCACGTATGATTTAGTTTACGAAGATTTTTCAATGCCAAGAACCTCAATCAGAGAGTAAAAAAGGCGTAAGGATCACAATGGTGTAAAATTAAAATGGGATACACCGGGCTAGGATTCGAGTTACAGGAACAAGGGCCAAACCAACCACCCAAGAATGGAATCATCGAGCGAAAACACTTGAGAACCTCCTAGAAGCAGCTTTTCTTGCCACTAGACCTTTCTCCATCAATTAGGAATCTGATGCCGTCACTAAACACATTCCTTCAATTGTAGCCATTTGTTGAGTGTTTTTTTGGTGTCTAATCCGCATATATATCACCATTGCCCTTGATTTTCTTGACTGTATATACCTTAAATGTCAACATATACACGTGTGATTTAGTTTACGAAGATTTTTCAATGCCGAGAACCTCTATCAGAGAGTAAAAAAGGCGTAAGGTTCACGATGGTGTAAAACTAAAATGGGATATACCGGGCTAGGATTCGAGTTACAGGAACAAGGCCAAACCAACCACCCAAGAATGGAATCGTCGAGCGAAAACACTTGACAACCTCCTAGAAGCAGCTTTTCTTACCACCAGACCTTTCTCCATCAATTAGGAATCTGATGCCGTCACTAAACACATTCCTTAAATTGTAGCCATTTGTTGAGTGTTTTTTTTTGTGTCTAATCCGCATATATATCACCATTGCCCATGATTTTCTTGACTGTATATCTCTTAAATATCAACATATAGACGTGTGATTTAGTTTACGAAGATTTTTCAATCCCGAGAACCTCGATCAGAGAGTAAAAAAGGCGTAAGGTTCACAATGGTGTAAAATTAAAGTGGGATATATCGGGCTAGCATTCGAGTTACAGGAATAAGGGCCAAACCAACCACCCAAGAATGGAATCGTCGAGCGAAAACACTTGAGAACCTCCTAGAAGCAGCTTTTCTGGCCACCAGACCTTTCTCCATCAATTAGGAATCTGATGCCGTCACTAAACACATTCCTTCAATTGTAGCCATTTGTTGAGTGTTTTTTTGGTGTCTAATCCGCATATATATCACCATTGCCCTTGATTTTCTTGACTGTATATACCTTAAATGTCAACATATACACCTGTGATTTAGTTTACGAAGATTTTTCAATGCCGAGAACCTCTATCAGAGAGTAAAAAAGGCGTAAGGTTCACAATGGTGTAAAACTAAAATGGGATATACCGGGCTAGGATTCGAGTTACAGGAACAAGGCCAAACCAACCACCCAAGAATGGAATCGTCGAGCGAAAACACTTGACAACCTCCTAGAAGCAGCTTTTCTTAACACCAGACCTTTCTCCATCAATTAGGAATCTGATGCCGTCACTAAACACATTCCTTAAATTGTAGCCATTTGTTGAGTGTTTTTTTATTTGGTGTCTAATCCGCATATATATCACCATTGCCTTTGATTTTCTTGACTGTATATCTCTTAAATATCAACATATACACGTGTGATTTTGTTTACGAAGATTTTTCAATGCCGAGAACCTCGATCAGAGAGTAAAAAAGGCGTAAGGTTCACAATGGTGTAAAATTAAAATGGGATATAACGGGCTAGGATTCGAGTTACAGGAACAAGGGCCAAACCAACCACCCAAGATTGAAATCGTCGAGCGAAAACACTTGACAACCTCCTAGAAGCAGCTTTCTTACCACCAGACCTTTCTCCATCAATTAGGAATCTGATGCCGTCACTAAACACATTCCTTAAATTGTAGCCATTTGTTGAGTGTTTTTTTTTTGGTGTCTAATCCGCATATATATCACATTGCCCTTGATTTTCTTGACTCTATATCTCTTAAATGACAACATATACACGTGGGATTTAGTTTACGAAGATTTTTCAATGCCGAGAACCTCGATCAGAGAGTAAAATAGGCGTAAGGTTAACAGTGGTGTAAAATTAAAATGGGATATACCGGGCTTGGATTCGAGTTACAGGAACAAGGGCCAAACCAACTACCCAAGATTGGAATCGTCGAGCGAAAACACTTGACAACCTCCTAGAAGCAGCTTTTCTTACCACCAGACCTTTCTCCATCAATTAGGAATCTGATGCCGTCACTAAACACATTCCTTAAATTGTAGCCATTTGTTGAGTGTTTTTTTTTGTGTCTAATCCGCATATATATCACCATTGCCCTTGATTTTCTTGACTGTATATCTCTTAAATATCAACATATACATGTGTGATTTAGTTTACGAAGATTTTTCAATGCCGAGAACCTCGATCAGAGAGTAAAAAAGGCGTAAGGTTCACAATGGTGTAAAATTAAAATAGGATATACCGGGCTAAGATTCGAGTTATAGGAACAAGGGACAAACCAACCACCCAAGAATGGAATCGTCGAGCGAAAACACTTGAAAACCTCCTAGAAGCAGCTTTTCTTGCCACCAGACCTTTCTCCATCAATTAGGAATCTGATGCCGTCACTAAACACATTCCTTAAATTGTAGCCATTTGTTGAGTGTTTTTTTTTGTTGTCTAATCCGCATATATATCACCATTGCCCTTCATTTTCTTGACTGTATATCTCTTAAATATCAACATATACACGTGGGATTTAGTTATCGAAGATTTTTCAACGCTGAGATCCTCGATCAGAGAGTAAAAAAGGCGTAAGGTTCACAATGGTGTAAAATTAAAATGGGATATACAGGGCTGGGATTCGAGTTACAGGAACAAGGGCCAAACCAACCACCCAAGAATGGAATCGTCGAGCGAAAACACTTGACAACCTCCTAGAAGCAACTTTTCTTACCACCAGACCTTTCTCCATCAATTAGGAATCTGATGCCGTCACTAAACACATTCCTTAAATTGTAGCCATTTGTTGAGTGTTTTTTTTGGTGTCTAATCCGCATATATATCACCATTGCCCTTGATTTTCTTGACTGTATATCTCTTAAATATCAACATATACATGTGTGATTTAGTTTACGAAGATTTTTCAATGCTGAGAACCTCGATCAGAGAGTAAAAAAGGTGTAAGGTTCACAATGGTGTAAAATTAAAACGGGTTATACCGGGCTAGGATTCGAGTTACAGGAACAAGGGCCAAACCAACCACCCAAGAATGGAATCGTCGAGCGAAAACACTTGAAAACCTCCTAGTAGGAGCTTTTCTTGCCACTAGACCTTTCTCCATCAATTAGGAATTTGATGCCGTCACTAAACACATTCCTTAAATTGTAGCCATTTGTTGAGTGTTTTTTTTTTTTGGGTGTCTAATCCGCATATATATCACCATTGCCCTTGATTTTCTTGACTGTATATCTCTTAAATTTCAACATATTCACGTATGATTTAGTTTACGAAGATTTTTCAATGCGAAGAACCTCGATCAGAGAGTAAAAAAGGCGTAAGGTTCACAATGGTGTAAAATTAAAATGGGATATACCGGGCTAGGATTCGAGTTACAGGAACAGGGGCCAAACCAACCACCCAAGAATGGAATCGTCGAGCGAAAACACTTGACAACCTCCTAGAAGCAGCTTTTCTTGCCACCAGACATTTCTCCATGAATTAGGAATCTGATGCCGTCACTAAACACATTCCTTAAATTGTAGCCATTTGTTGAGTGTTTTTTTTTGTGTCTAATCCGCATATATATCACCATTGCCCTTGATTTTCTTGACTGTATATCTCTTAAATATCAACATATACACGTGTGATTTAGTTTACGAAGATTTTTCAATGCCGAGAACCTCGATCAAAGAGTAAAAAAGGCGTAAGGCTCATAATGGTGTAAAATTAAAATGGGATATACCGGGCTAGTATTAGAGTTACAGGAACAAGGGCCAAACCAACCACCCAAGAATGGAATCGTCGAGTGAAAACACTTGACAACCTCCTAGAAGCAGCTTTTCTTACCACTAGACCTTTCTCCATCAATTAGGAATCTGATGCCGTCACTAAACACATTCCTTAAATTGTAGACATTTGTTGAGTGTTTTTTTTTGTGTCTAATCCGCATATATATCACCATTGCCCTTGATTTTCTTGACTGTATACCTCTTAAATGTCAACATATATATACGTGTGATTTAGTTTACGAAGATTTTTCAATGCCGAGAACCTCGATCAGAGAGTAAAAAAGGCGTAAGGTTCACAATGGTGTAAAATTAAAATGGGATATACCGGGCTAGGATTCGAGTTACAGGAACAAGGGCCAAACCAACCACCCAAGAATGGAATCGTCGAGTGAAATCACTTGACAACCTCCTAGAACCAGCTTTTCTTGCCACCAGACCTTTCTCCATCAAGGAATCTGATGCCGTCACTAAACACATTCCTTAAATTGTAGCCATTTGTTGAGTGTTTTTTTTTTGTGTCTAATCCGCATATATATCACCATTGCCCTTGATTTTCTTTACTGTATATCTCTTAAATATCAACATATACACGTGTGATTTAGTTTATGAAGATTTTTCAATGCCGAGAACCTCGATCAGAGAGTAAAAAAGGCATAAGGTTCAGAATGGTGTAAAATTAAAATGCGATATACCGGGCTAGGATTCGAGTTACAGGAACAAGGGCCAAACCAACCACCCAAGAATGGAATCGTCGAGCGAAAACACTTGAGAACCTCCTAGAAGCAGCTTTTCTTGCCCCCAGACCTTTCTCCATCAATTAGGAATCTGATGCCGTCACTAAACACATTCCTTAAATTGTAGCCATTTGTTGAGTGTTTTTTTTGTGTCTAATCCGCATATATATCACCATTGCCCTTGATTTTCTTGACTGTATATCTCTTAAATATCAACATATACACGTGTGATTTAGTTTACGAAGATTTTTCAATCCCGAGAACCTCGATCAGTGAGTAAAAAAGGCGTAAGGTTCACAATGGTGTAAAATTAAAATGGGATATATCGGGCTAGGATTCGAGTTACAGGAACAAGGGCCAAACCAACCACCCAAGAATGGAATCGTCGAGCGAAAACACTTGAGAACCTCGTAGAAGCAGCTTTTCTTGCCACCAGACCTTTCTCCATCAATTAGGAATCTGATGCCGTCACTAAACACATTCCTTAAATTGTAGCCATTTGTTGTGTGTTTTTTTGGTGTCTAATCCGCATATATATCATCATTGCCCTTGATTTTCTTAACTGTATATCACTTAAATGTCAACATATACACGTGTGATTTAGTTTACGAAGATTTTTCAATGCCGAGAACCTCTATCAGAGAGTAAAAAAGGCATAAGGTTCACAATGGTGTAAAACTAAAATGGGATATACCGGGATAGGATTCGAGTTACAGGAACAAGGGCCAAACCAACCACCCAAGAATGGAATCGTCGAGCGAAAACACTTGACAACCTCCTAGAAGTAGCCTTTCTTACCACCAGACCTTTCTCCATCAATTAGGAATCTGATGCCATCACTAAACACATTTCTTAAATTGTAGCCATTTATTGAGTTGTTTTTTTTTTTGTGTCTAATCCGCATATATATCACCATTGCCCTTGATTTTCTTGACTGTATATCTCTTAAATATCAACATATACACGTGTGATTTAGTTTACGAAGATTTTTCAATGCCGAGAACCTCGATCAAAGAGTAAAAAAGGCGTAAGGCTCATAATGGTGTAAAATTAAAATGGGATATACCGGGCTAGTATTAGAGTTACAGGAACAAGGGCCAAACCAACCACCCAAGAATGGAATCGTCGAGTGAAAACACTTGACAACCTCCTAGAAGCAGCTTTTCTTACCACTAGACCTTTCTCCATCAATTAGGAATCTGATGCCGTCACTAAACACATTCCTTAAATTGTAGACATTTGTTGAGTGTTTTTTTTTGTGTCTAATCCGCATATATATCACCATTGCCCTTGATTTTCTTGACTGTATACCTCTTAAATGTCAACATATATATACGTGTGATTTAGTTTACGAAGATTTTTCAATGCCGAGAACCTCGATCAGAGAGTAAAAAAGGCGTAAGGTTCACAATGGTGTAAAATTAAAATGGGATATACCGGGCTAGGATTCGAGTTACAGGAACAAGGGCCAAACCAACCACCCAAGAATGGAATCGTCGAGTGAAATCACTTGACAACCTCCTAGAACCAGCTTTTCTTGCCACCAGACCTTTCTCCATCAAGGAATCTGATGCCGTCACTAAACACATTCCTTAAATTGTAGCCATTTGTTGAGTGTTTTTTTTTTGTGTCTAATCCGCATATATATCACCATTGCCCTTGATTTTCTTTACTGTATATCTCTTAAATATCAACATATACACGTGTGATTTAGTTTATGAAGATTTTTCAATGCCGAGAACCTCGATCAGAGAGTAAAAAAGGCATAAGGTTCAGAATGGTGTAAAATTAAAATGCGATATACCGGGCTAGGATTCGAGTTACAGGAACAAGGGCCAAACCAACCACCCAAGAATGGAATCGTCGAGCGAAAACACTTGAGAACCTCCTAGAAGCAGCTTTTCTTGCCCCCAGACCTTTCTCCATCAATTAGGAATCTGATGCCGTCACTAAACACATTCCTTAAATTGTAGCCATTTGTTGAGTGTTTTTTTTGTGTCTAATCCGCATATATATCACCATTGCCCTTGATTTTCTTGACTGTATATCTCTTAAATATCAACATATACACGTGTGATTTAGTTTACGAAGATTTTTCAATCCCGAGAACCTCGATCAGTGAGTAAAAAAGGCGTAAGGTTCACAATGGTGTAAAATTAAAATGGGATATATCGGGCTAGGATTCGAGTTACAGGAACAAGGGCCAAACCAACCACCCAAGAATGGAATCGTCGAGCGAAAACACTTGAGAACCTCGTAGAAGCAGCTTTTCTTGCCACCAGACCTTTCTCCATCAATTAGGAATCTGATGCCGTCACTAAACACATTCCTTAAATTGTAGCCATTTGTTGTGTGTTTTTTTGGTGTCTAATCCGCATATATATCATCATTGCCCTTGATTTTCTTAACTGTATATCACTTAAATGTCAACATATACACGTGTGATTTAGTTTACGAAGATTTTTCAATGCCGAGAACCTCTATCAGAGAGTAAAAAAGGCATAAGGTTCACAATGGTGTAAAACTAAAATGGGATATACCGGGATAGGATTCGAGTTACAGGAACAAGGGCCAAACCAACCACCCAAGAATGGAATCGTCGAGCGAAAACACTTGACAACCTCCTAGAAGTAGCCTTTCTTACCACCAGACCTTTCTCCATCAATTAGGAATCTGATGCCGTCACTAAACACATTTCTTAAATTGTAGCCATTTATTGAGTTGTTTTTTTTTTTTGTGTCTAATCCGCATATATATCACCATTGCCCTTGATTTTCTTGACTGTATATCTCTTAAATATCAACATATACACGTGTGATTTAGTTTACAAAGATTTTTCAATGCCGAGAACCTCGATCAGAGAGTAAAAAAGGCGTAAGGTTCACAATGGTGTAAAATTAAAATGGGATATACCGGGCTAGGATTCGAGTTACAGGAACAAGGGCCAAACCAACCACCCAAGAATGGAATCGTCGAGCGAAAACACTTGACAACCTCCTAGAAGCAGCTTTTCTTGCCACAAGACCTTTCTCCATCAATTAGGAATCTGATGCCGTCACTAAACACATTCCTTAAATTGTAGCCATTTGTTAAGTGTTTTTTTTGTGTCTAATCCGCATATATATCACCATTGCCCTTGATTTTCTTGACTGTATATCACTTAAATGTCAACATATACATGTGTGATTTAGTTTATGAAGATTTTTCAATGCCGAGAACCTCTATCAGAGAGTAAAAAAGGCGTAAGGTTCACAATGGTGTAAAACTAAGATGGGATATACCGGGCTCGGATTCGAGTTACAGGAACAAGGGCCAAACCAACCACCCAAGAATGGAATCGTCGAGCGAAAACACTTGAAAACCTCCTAGAAGCAGCTTTTCTTACCACCAGACCTTTCTCCATCAATTAGGAATCTGATGCCGTCACTAAACACATTTCTTAAATTGTAGCCATTTGTTAAGTGTTTTTTTTTGTGTCTAATCCGCATATATATCACCATTGCCCTTGATTTTCTTGACTGTATATCACTTAAATGTCAACATATACACTTGTGATTTAGTTTACGAAGATTTTTCAATGCCGAGAACCTCTTTCAGAGAGTAAAAAAGGCGTAAGGTTCACAATGGTGTAAAATTAAAATGGGTTATACCGGGCTAGGATTCGAGTTACAGGAACAAGGGCCAAACCAACCACCCAAGAATGGAATCGTCGAGCGAAAACACTTGACAACCTCCTAGAAGCAGCTTTTCTTGCCACCAGACCTTTCTCCATCAATTAGGAATCTGATGCCGTCACTAAACATATTCCTTAAATTGTAGCCATTTGTTGAGTGTTTTTTTTTGTGTCTAATCCGCATAATTATCACCATTGCCCTTGATTTTCTTGACTGTATATCTCTTAAATATCAACATATGCACGTGTGATTTAGTTTACAAAGATTTTTCAATACCGAGAACCTCGATCAGAGAGTAAAAAAGGCGTAAGGTTCACAATGGTGTAAAATTAAAATGGGATATACCGGACTAGGATTCTAGTTACAGGAACAAGGGCCAAACCAACCACCCAAGAATGGAATCGTCGAGCGAAAACACTTGAGAACCTCCTAGAAGCAGCTTTTCTTGCCCCCAGACCTTTCTCCATCAATTAGGAATCTGATGCCGTCACTAAACACATTCCTTAAATTGTAGCCATTTGTTGAGTGTTTTTTTTGGTGTCTAATCCGCATATATATCACCATTACCCTTGATTTTCTTGACTGTATATACATTAAATGTCAACATATACACGTGTGATTTAGTTTACGAAGAATTTTCAATGCCGAGAACCTCGATCAGAGAGTAAAAAAGGCGTAAGGTTCACAATGGTGTCAAATTAAAGTGCGATATACCGGGCTAGGATTCGAGTTACAGGAACAAGGGCCAAACCAACCACCCAAGAATGGAATCGTCGAGCGAAAACACTTGAGAACCTCCTAGAAGCAGCTTTTCTTACCCCCAGACCTTTCTCCATCAATTAGGAATCTGATGCCGTCACTAAACACATTCCTTAAATTGTAGCCATTTGTTGAGTGTTTTTTTTGTGTGTCTAATCCGCATATATATCACCATTACCCTTGATTTTCTTGACTGTATATCTCTTAAATATCAACATATACACGTGTGATTTAGTTTACGAACATTTTTCAATCCCGAGAACCTCGATCAGAGAGTAAAAAAGGCGTAAGGTTCACAATGGTGTAAAATTAAAATGGGATATATCGGGCTAGGATTCGAGTTACAGGAACAAGGGCCAAACCAACCACCCAAGAATGGAATCGTTGAGCGAAAACACTTGAGAACCTCCTAGAAGCAGCTTTTCTTGCCACCAGACCTTTCTCCATCAATTAGGAATCTGATGCCGTCACTAAACATATTCCTTAAATTGTAGCCATTTGTTGAGTGTTTTTTTGGTGTCTAATCCGCATATATATCACCATTGCCCTTGATTTTCTTGACTGTATATCTCTTAAATGTCAACATATACACGTGTGATTTAGTTTACGAAGATTTTTCAATGCCGAGAACCTCTATCAGAGAGTAAAAAAGGCGTAAGGTTCACAATGGTGTAAAACTAAAATGGGATATACCGGGCTAGGATTCGAGTTACAGGAACAAGGGCCAAACCAACCACCCAAGAATGGAATCGTCGAGCGAAAACACTTGACAACCTCCTAGAAGCAGCTTTTCTTACCACCAGACCTTTCTCCATCAATTAGGAATCTGATGCCGTCACTAAACACATTTCTTAAATTGTAGCCATTTGTTGAGTGTTTTTTTTGTGTCTAATCCGCATATATATCACCATTGCCCTTGATTTTCTTGACTGTATGTCTCTTAAATATCAACATATACACGTGTGATTTAGTTTACGAAGATTTTTCAATGACGAGAACCTCGATCAGAGAGTAAAAAAGGCGTAAGGTTCACAATGGTGTAAAATTAAAATGCGATATACCGGGCTAGGATTCCAGTTACAGGAACAAGGGTCAAACCAACCACCCAAGAATGGAATCGTCGAGCGAAAACACTTGAGAACCTCCTAGAAGCAGCTTTTCTTACCCCCAGACCTTTCTCCATCAATTAGGAATCTGATGCCGTCACTAAACACATTCCTTAAATTGTAGCCATTTGTTGAGTGTTTTTTTGTGTCTAATCCGCATATATATCACCATTGCCCGTGATTTTCTTGACTGTATATCTCTTAAATATCAACATATACACGTGTGATTTAGTTTACGAAGATTTTTCAATCCCGAGAACCTCGATCAGAGAGTAAAAAAGGCGTAAGGTTCACAATGGTGTAAAACTAAAATGGGATATACCGGGCTAGGATTCGAGTTACAGGAACAAGGGCCAAACCAACCACCCAAGAATGGAATCGTCGAGCGAAAACACTTGAGAACCTCCTAGAAGCAGCTTTTCCTGCCACCAGACCTTTCTCCATCAATTAGGAATCTGATGCCGTCACTAAACACATTCCTTAACTTGTAGCCATTTGTTGAGTGTTTTTTTTGGTGTCTAATCCGCATATATATCACCATTGCCCTTGATTTTCTTGACTGTATATCTCTTAAATGTCAACATATACACGTGTGATTTAGTTTACGAAGATTTTTCAATGCCGAGAACCTCTATCAGAGAGTAAAAAAGGCGTAAGGTTCACAATGGTGTAAAACTAAAATGGGATATACCGGGCTAGGATTCGAGTTACTGGAACAAGGGCCAAACCAACCACCCAAGAATGGAATCGTCGAGCGAAAACACTTGACAACCTCCTAGAAGCAGCTTTTCTTACCACCAGACCTTTCTCCATCAATTAGGAATCTGATGCCGTCAATAAACACATTTCTTAAATTGTAGCTATTTGTTGAATGTTTTTTTTTGTGTCTAGTCCGCATATATATCACCATTGCCCTTGATTTTCTTGACTGTATATCACTTAAATGTCAACATATACACTTGTGATTTAGTTTACGAAGATTTTTCAATGCCGAGAACCTCTTTCAGAGAGTAAAAAAGGCGTAAGGTTCACAATGGTGTAATATTAAAATGGGTTATACCGGGCTAGGATTCGAGTTACAGTAACAAGGGCCAAACCAACCACCCAAGAATGGAATCGTCGAGCGAAAACACTTGACAACCTCCTAGAAGCAGCTTTTCTTGCCACCAGACCTTTCTCCATCAATTAGGTATCTGATGCCGTCACTAAACATATTCCTTAAATTGTAGCCATTTGTTGAGTGTTTTTTTTTTGTGTCTAATCCGCATAATTATCACCATTGCCCATGATTTTCTTGACTGTATATCTCTTAAATATCAACATATGCACGTGTGATTTAGTTTACGAAGATTTTTCAATGCCGAGAACCTCGATCAGAGAGTAAAAAAGGCGTAAGGTTCACAATGGTGTAAAATTTAAATGGGATATACCGGACTAGGATTCTAGTTACAGGAACAAGGGCCAAACCAACCACCCAAGAATGGAATCGTCGAGCGAAAACACTTGAGAACCTCCTAGAAGCAGCTTTTCTTACCCCCAGACCTTTCTCCATCAATTAGGAATCTGATGCCGTCACTAAACACATTCCTTAAATTGTAGCCATTTGTTGAGTGTTTTTTTTGTGTCTAATCCGCATATATATCACCATTGCCCTTGATTTTCTTGACTGTATATCTCTTAAATATCAACATATACACGTGTGATTTAGTTTACGAAGATTTTTCAATTCCGAGAACCTCGATCAGAGAGTAAAAAAGAAGTAAGGTTCACAATGGTGTAAAACTAAAATGGGATATACCGGGCTAGGATTCGAGTTACAGGAACAAGGGCCAAACCAACCACCCAAGAATGGAATCGTCGAGCGAAAACACTTGACAACCTCCTAGAAGCAGCTTTTCTTGCCACCAGACCTTTCTCCATCAATTAGGAATCTGATGCCGTCACTAAACACATTCCTTTAATTGCAGCCATTTGTTGAGTGTTCTTTTTTTGGTGTGTAATCCGCATATATATCACCATTGCCCTTGATTTTCTTGACTGTATATCTCTTAAATGTCAACATATACACGTGTGATTTAGTTTACAAAGATTTTTCAATGCCGAGAACCTCGATCAGAGAGTAAAAAAGGCGTAAGGTTCACAATGGTGTAAAATTAAAATGGGATATATCGGGCTAGGATTCGAGTTACAGGAACAAGGGCCAAACCAACCACCCAAGAATGGAATCGTCGAGCGAAAACACTTGAGAACCTCCTAGAAGCAGCTTTTCTTGCCCCCAGACCTTTCTCCATCAATTAGGAATCTGATGCCGTCACTAAACACATTCCTTAAATTGTAGCCATTTGTTGAGTGTTTTTTTTGGTGTCTAATCCGCATATATATCACCATTGCCCTTGATTTTCTTGACTGTATATCTCTTAAATGTCAACATATACACGTGTGATTTAGTTTACAAAGATTTTTCAATGCCGAGAACCTCGATCAGAGAGTAAAAAAGGCGTAAGGTTCACAATGGTGTCAAATTAAAATGCGATATACCGGGCTAGGATTCGAGTTACAGGAACAAGGGCCAAACCAACCACCCAAGAATGGAATCGTCGAGCGAAAACACTTGAGAACCTCCTAGAAGCAGCTTTTCTTACCCCCAGACCTTTCTCCATCAATTAGGAATCTGATGCCGTCACTAAACACATTCCTTAAATTGTAGCCATTTGTTGAGTGTTTTTTTTTGTGTCTAATCCGCATATATATCACCATTACCCTTGATTTTCTTGACTGTATATCTCTTAAATATCAACATATACACGTGTGATTTAGTTTACGAACATTTTTCAATCCCGAGAATCTCGATCAGAGAGTAAAAAAGGCGTAAGGTTCACAATGGTGTAAAATTAAAATGGGATATATCGGGCTAGGATTCGAGTTACAGGAACAAGGGCCAAACCAACCGCCAAGAATGGAATCGTCGAGCGAAAACACTTGAGAACCTCCTAGAAGCAGCTTTTCTTGCCACCAGACCTTTCTCCATCAATTAGGAATCTGATGCCGTCACTAAACACATTCCTTAAATTGTAGCCATTTGTTGAGTGTTTTTTTGGTGTCTAATCCGCATATATATCACCATTTCCCTTGATTTTCTTGACTGTATATCTCTTAAATGTCAACATATACACGTGTGATTTAGTTTACGAAGATTTTTCAATGCCGAGAACCTCTATCAGAGAGTAAAAAAGGCGTAAGGTTCACAATGGTGTAAAACTAAAATGGGATATACCGGGCTAGGATTCGAGTTACAGGAACAAGGGCCAAACCAACCACCCAAGAATGGAATCGTCGAGCGAAAACACTTGACAACCTCCTAGAAGCAGCTTTTCTTACCACCAGACCTTTCTCCATCAATTAGGAATCTGATGCCGTCACTAAACACATTTCTTAAATTGTAGCCATTTGTTGAGTGTTTTTTTTTTGTGTCTAATCCGCATATATATCACCATTGCCCTTGATTTTCTTGACTGTATATATCTTAAATATCAACATATACACGTGTGATTTAGTTTACGAAGATTTTTAGATGCCGAGAACCTCGATCAGAGAGTAAAAAAGGCGTAAGGTTCACAATGGTGTAAAATTAAAATGCGATATACTGGGCTAGGATTCGAGTTACAGGAACAAGGGCCAAACCAACCACCCAAGAATGGAATCGTCGAGCGAAAACACTTGAGAACCTCCTAGAAGCAGCTTTTCTTACCCCCAGACCTTTCTCCATCAATTAGGAATCTGATGCCGTCACTAAACACATTCCTTAAATTGTAGCCATTTGTTGAGTGTTTTTTTTGTGTCTAATCCGCATATATATCACCATTGCCCTTGATTTTCTTGATTGTATATCTCTTAAATATCAACATATACACGTGTGATTTAGTTTACGAAGATTTTTCAATCCCGAGAACCTCGATCAGAGAGTAAAAAAGGCGTAAGGTTCACAATGGTGTAAAACTAAAATGGGATATACCGGGCTAGGATTCGAGTTACAGGAACAAGGGCCAAACCATCCACCCAAGAATGGAATCGTCGAGCGAAAACACTTGAGAACCTCCTAGAAGCAGCTTTTCTTGCCACCAGACCTTTCTCCATCAATTCGGAATCTGATGCCGTCACTAAACACATTCCTTAACTTGTAGCCATTTGTTGAGTGTTTTTTTGGTGTCTAATCCGCATATATATCACCATTGCCCTTGATTTTCTTGACTGTATATCTCTTAAATGTCAACATATACACGTGTGATTTAGTTTACGAAGATTTTTCAATGCCGAGAACCTCTATCAGAGAGTAAAAAAGGCGTAAGGTTCACAATGGTGTAAAACTAAAATGGGATATACCGGGCTAGGATTCGAGTTACAGGAACAAGGGCCAAACCAACCACCCAAGAATGGAATCGTCGAGCGAAAACACTTGACAACCTCCTAGAAGCAGCTTTTCTTACCACCAGACCTTTCTCCATCAATTAGGAATCTGATGCCGTCACTAAACACATTTCTTAAATTGTAGCTATTTGTTGAGTGTTTTTTTTTTGTGTCTAGTCCGCATATATATCACCATTGCCCTTGATTTTCTTGACTGTATATCTCTTAAATATCAACATATACATGTGTGATTTAGTTTACGAAGATTTTTCAATGTCGAGAACCTCGATCAGAGGGTAAAAAAGGCGTAAGGTTCACAATGGTGTAAAATTAAAATGCGATATACCGGGCTAGGATTCGAGTTACTGGAACAAGGGCCAAACCAACCACCCAAGAATGGAATCGTCGAGCTAAAACACTTGAGAACCTCCTAGAAGCAGCTTTTCTTACCACCAGACCTTTCTCCATCAATTAGGAATCTGATGCCATCACTAAACACATTTCTTAAATTGTAGCCATTTGTTGAGTGTTTTTTTTGTGTCTAATCCGCATATATATCACCATTGCCCTTGATTTTCTTGACTGTATATCTCTTAAATATCAACATATACACGTGTGATTTAGTTTACGAAGATTTTTCAATGCCGAGAACCTCGATCAGAGAGTAAAAAAGGCGTAAGGTTCACAATGGTGTAAAATTAAAATGCGATATATCGGGCTAGGATTCGAGTTACAGGAACAAGGGCCAAACCAACCACCCAAGAATGGAATCTTCGAGCGAAAACACTTGAGAACCTCCTAGAAGCAGCTTTTCTTACCCCCAGACCTTTCTCCATCAATTAGGAATCTGATGCCGTCACTAAACACATTCCTTAAATTGTAGCCATTTGTTGAGTGTTTTTTTTTTGTGTCTAATTCGCATATATATCACCATTGCCCTTGATTTTCTTGACTGTATATCTCTTAAATATCAACATATACACGTGTGATTTAGTTTACGAAGATTTTTCAATCCCGAGAACCTCGATCAGAGAGTAAAAAAGGCGTAAGGTTCACAATGGTGTAAAATTAAAATGGGATATACCGGGCTAGGATTCGAGTTACAGGAACAAGGGCCAAACCAACCACCCAAGAATGGAATCGTCGAGCGAAAACACTTGACAACCTCCTAGAAGCAGCTTTTCTTGCCACCAAACCTTTCTCCATCAATTAGGAATCTGATGCCGTCACTAAACACATTCCTTAAATTGTAGCCATTTGTTGAGTGTTTTTTTGGTGTCTAATCCGCATATATATCACCATTGCCCTTTATTTTCTTGACTGTATATCTCTTAAATGTCAACATATACACATGTGATTTAGTTTACGAAGATTTTTCAATGCCGAGAACCTCTATCAGAGAGTAAAAAAGGCGTAAGGTTCACAATGGTGTAAAACGAAAATGGGATGTACCGGGCTAGGATTCGAGTTACAGGTACAAGGGCCAAACCAACCACCCAAGAATGGAATCGTCGAGCGAAAACACTTGACAACCTCCTAGAAGCAGCTTTTCTTACCACCAGAACTTTCTCCATCAATTAGGAATCTGATGCCGTCACTAAACACATTTCTTAAATTGTAGCCATTTGTTGAGTGTTTTTTTTTGTGTCTAATCCGCATATATATCACCATTTCCCTTGATTTTCTTGACTGTATATCTCTTAAATATCAACATATACACGTGTGATTTAGTTTACGAAGATTTTTCAATGCCGAGAACCTCGATCAGAGAGTAAAAAAGGCGTAAGGTTCACAATGGTGTAAAATTAAAATGGGATATACCGGGCTAGGATTCGAGTTACAGGAACAAGGGCCAAACCAACCACCCAAGAATGGAATCGTCGAGCGAAAACACTTGACAACCTCCTAGAAGCTGCTTTTCTTGCCACCAGACCTTTCTCCATCAATTAGGAGTCTGATGCCGTCACTAAACACATTCCTTAAATTGTAGCCATTTGTCAAGTGTTTTTTTGGTGTCTAATCCGCATATATATCACCATTGCCCTTGATTTTCTTGACTGTATATCACTTAAATGTCAACATATACACGTGTGATTTAGTTTACGAAGATTTTTCAATGCCGAGAACCTCGATCAGAGAGTAAAAAAGGTGTAAGGTTCACAATGGTGTAAAACTAAAATGGGATATACCGGGCTCGAATTCGAGTTACAGGAACAAGGGCCAAACCAACCACCCAAGAATGGAATCGTCAAGAGAAAACACTTGACAACCACCTAGAAGCAGCTTTTCTTACCACCAGACCTTTCTCCATCAATTAGGAATCTGATGCCGTCACTAAACACATTTCTTAAATTGTAGCTATTTGTTGAGTGTTTTTTTTGTGTCTAATCCGCATATATATCACCATTGCCCTTGATTTTCTTGACTGTATATCACTTAAGTGTCAACATATACACGTGTTATTTAGTTTACAAAGATTTTTCTATGCCGAGAACCTCTATCAGAGAGTAAAAAAGGCGTAAGGTTCACAATGGTGTAAAACTAAAATGGGATATATCGGGCTAGGATTCGAGTTACAGGAACAAGGGCCAAACCAACCACCCAAGAATGGAATCGTCGAGCGAAAACACTTGACAACCTCCTAGAAGCAGCTTTTCTTACCACCAGACCTTTCTCCATCAATTAGGAATCTGATGCCGTCACTAAACACATTTCTTAAATTGTAGCTATTTGTTGAGTGTTTTTTTTTTGTGTCTAGTCCGCATATATATCACCATTGCCCTTGATTTTCTAGACTGTATATCTCTTAAATATCAACATATACATGTGTGATTTAGTTTACGAAGATTTTTCAATGTCGAGAACCTCGATCAGAGGGTAAAAAAGGCGTAAGGTTCACAATGGTGTAAAATTAAAATGCGATATACCAGGATAGGATTCGAGTTACAAGAACAAGGGCCAAACCAACCACCCAAGAATGGAATCGTCGAGCTAAAACACTTGAGAACCTCCTAGAAGCAGCTTTTCTTACCACCAGACCTTTCTCCATCAATTAGGAATCTGATGCCATCACTAAACACATTTCTTAAATTGTAGCCATTTGTTGAGTGTTTTTTTTGTGTCTAATCCGCATATATATCACCATTGCCCTTGATTTTCTTGACTGTATATCTCTTAAATATCAACATATACACGTGTGATTTAGTTTACGAAGATTTTTCAATGCCGAGAACCTCGATCAGAGAGTAAAAAAGGCGTAAGGTTCACAATGGTGTAAAATTAAAATGCGATATATCGGGCTAGGATTCGAGTTACAGGAACAAGGGCCAAACCAACCACCCAAGAATGGAATCGTCGAGCGAAAACACTTGAGAACCTCCTAGAAGCAGCTTTTCTTACCCCCAGACCTTTCTCCATCAATTAGGAATCTGATGCCGTCACTAAACACATTCCTTAAATTGTAGCCA
>JARYGA010046187.1:0-30896 GCA_030545235.1 Helianthus tuberosus
GTTCCATTTATTCTTAGCAGAATTCCAATCACCATTAGATGGTTTAAACTTGGGATTCACATTCTTCATTGCCTTATGTTTTTCAACCTTCATTGTCTTGGAATGGTAGTTATCCCTTGGTGTAACCCTTTGATCCTTCATGTAATAGGGCACATAGTTATCCCTTGCAATGTGAGCCACTATTCCACAATTGTAACATGTCTGCTTCTTTGCATAAGGAACATTGTAATAGCCTAGGTAAACTGTGCCAATATTTTGTCTGCTTTGCCCCCATGGGTTGCCCATCCAGGAACACACGGTTTTGTTTTCACCCAATGAGTTGCTCATCCAGGAAAAACACGTCTTGGTAGAGAAGGTTTCCAGCCCCTTATAAGGAAGGCTTCATTCTCCTTCTCAACCGATGTGGGACTTACATCTCCAACCCACCTTAGGGAGCCTAGTGTCCTCGTTGGCACACGGCTCAACCCCTGGCTCTGATGCAATTTGTAATAGCCCAAGTAAACCGTGCCAAGATATTTTCCGCTTTGCCCCGATGGGTTGCCTATCCAGGAACTCACAGTTTTGTTTTCACTCGATGAGTTGCTCGCCCAGGCAAAACGTGTCTTGGTAGAGAAGGTTTCCACCCCCTTATAAGAAAGGCTTCATTCTTGGGCCAGTGTGCCAGTGAGGGCGCTGGGCTCCCTAAGGGGGGTGGAGATGTAAGTCCCACATCGGTTGAGAAGGAGAATGAAGCCTTCCTTATAAGGGGGTGGAAACCTTCTCTACCAAGACGCGTTTTGCCTGGGCAAGCAACTCGCTGAGTGAAAAGAAAACCATGAGTTCCAGGTTGGGAAACCCATCGGAGGCAAAGCAGACAATATCTTCACATGGTTTACTTGGGCTGTTACAAGCATAGCCTGAACAATCTGGCCACGAAGATGATGGTGAATGTGAATGAAAAGATCTATCACTCCTAGAATTATTTTCACATCTTCTGTTTGAAGGGTCTGCAAACTTTTTGTTCTTCTGATCATGGTTTTACTCAAAGCTCTTATGATGTTGATCATGATTTGTATAAAATTCATCTTTAGAAAGATGCTTAGTTAATGCACTTATTTTTGGAACAACAAACTTAGGTTTTAAAACCTTATTGTCATTCCCATCTTCTTTGCACTATTTTTTAGCAGAATAATTCAAATCATATTTCTCACATTTACCATTCACTGTATGTTTAAAAAAACAGTTTTCGAAACACTTTTCGCTCTAGAAGACTTGACAGTATGCTTAGGCGCAACATACTTGTAAGTTTTGCCATTTTACAATGGCTTAGCAAAAGTCTTTTCTATTTTCTCACACACATCTTTTGCCACACAAGCATCATTTTTAAAATCATCATCATTTGTACTAGAATTTTTAACAACACCGTTTTTATCAAAATTTGTGAAGACATTTGTTTCAAAGTTCTCACTATCCCGATCCTCAATCTCTATTTTGTCTGTACATGAAGTAGAAGCATTAGAAATTTCACACTTTTATATTCAGGATCAATTTCTTTCAAAGTTCCCATCCCAACATTTATCTCAACCTTAGCTTGTTTCCCAAACCTAGAATAATGTAAGTCTGCCTCATCTTCTTCAGAAGGAGACATACTAGTATAATTATCATTAAATGGTGGGGGAACCTTTTTTATACCCCACCCTAGGTTTTTATTTGCCTTTAACTACCTATCTAATATATTCTTAGCACATGCACTGGATACTTCAATTTATTGAAAGAAAATTCTACGGTATTAAATTTATCTTCCGCCCTTTTTAGTTCATTAGTTACCAGTTTTATCTTTTTTTTTTGCAACATCAAAAACACAAGTAACCTGGCTTAAATATTATGTACCCTATTTATGTTACTCTTTTGAGCCTCGACCGTGTCTTTTAATATTTTATTGTTTTTAGACAAGTGGTAATTTGATGTTTATATGTCATCTAATTCCCTAATCAAGCTAGAATTAGAATGGACCAATTGGCTTATAGCCTAGTGGTACCCGCAACCAATGAAAGTCACGTTGAAATGGGAAGTTGTAGTGACGCGAGTTCGACCCTTATGGTGCCCATATCATGGAGGTAGTGACCGAGTCTATTTGCTGGCATCATAACCATTGTGGGGTGGGATGATGAGTACCCAAAAGTGTACTGGGGTCAGGATTCCCTCCACAATCCTTTAGAATGGTGATAAATTTCCATCTCATATCTACATTGTTCAAAACAACGAGTAATTACCTTAGAAGAAGCGGGTGAATCATCATGCATCTCAGTAGCCATAAGAGCATGTTAAGAGTTCAAAGTTTGTAGTTCATTTGTATCTCCCCCCTAAGGCCCAACATTTCTCTTGCTTTCCCTCATAGCATCATATCCTTCAAAAACCTCTATCAACGGCAGCCACATTTGCATGGCAGATCTGCAGTGCTTAAAATCTTGAGCAATTTTTGGAGCTAAGGCCTTAGTTAACGAGGATATGGTTTTATCACTAATCTCCATCTTATCATAGTCTTCTGGAGAATAATCCATTTCCAGCTTTGATTTTCTGTTCTCTTTTCATAGTCAGCTATGTAAGTTGGATAGTATGGCCCTTTTAGAATAGATTTCCAAATATTTGGATAGTATGGCAATCTATGTATGTGTGAATCACATGCAGAATTCATTTTAAATCAAAACTCGTCAATCAGATTTGAAGCCCGAAAATCAATTAGTAATCCGAGAACAAACAAACTCCGATAGGACACAAGACAATCCAATAATATGTGAGCTTGCTACTTTAAACAATTCACAAGTGTATAGACTTGCTTCTTGTAATTCGTCTAAAAACTTGTCAAAACTTATCATGATAATAGTTATACACACACATATTTAACAATCTATTAGATATGAGCCAAAATGCACTTGCTGTTATATAAAAAAAAAATAAGCACTTTTTTATGTTTTGTTAAAAAAAATTGAAAATAGGATTATTTTTGTTTATATTTGATTTTTAGGACAAAACTAATGCAAAATGACAAAAGAAGCTAAAACGAAGAAAAATCAAGAGAAAAGTCAAGTTGCATTTCAAAATAAGGGTCATGCCTACATGACACGCCTGGTGCATGATTCTCAAGTCATGAAAAAGTAGAGACATCCTCAAGACAAGACAAAATGGTGATCCCCTTAGCCAACTAAATTCGACGGTACAACCGGAAAAGCCCAAAACTTTCCGAAAGCATATCTCGGGATAAGAAATGAGTTACGGGAATTATCATATATGAATCTCGAGTATCCCGACGAGAGGAATCCAAAATACTTAAGGCATGCCCTGTGTCTAGGCGAGAAACAGGCTATGCCTCTACCACAAATCAATAAAAAGATATTTCAAAGATTTTTGAAGATTCCAAGGGACCCACAAAGTTGACCACGACCTGTGTCTCCAAGACACGCCCCATGCTTTGGCACTCGGTAGTTTCTAGTCATTGCTGACGTGTCATTTAGACATGCTCCATGTCTCATCCAGACACACCCCATACCTCGGAAAACCGGCAGTTGCCAGTCACTTCTGACGTGTCATACAGACACTCCACATGCCTCAGCAACCGGCAGTTGCTAGTCACTACTAAGTGTCATCCAGGAACGTCCCATGCCTTCCAGGCACGAGGCGTGCCTCTTCTCCACTACACATTTCTCTTCTAACCACACTCTTTAATCTTTGTAATCATTAGGAGAAACTCAAATCATCATTAGTGTAATCAACCTTTTAATGATTTTTATAATATTTTCAAGTTTGATCTTATCTTCCTCCATGACCATTCTTGGCTAGATTCTTGAGGTGTTTGGGGGAAACTTACCCCTTTGATATCAAGCTAGCTAAGGAAGATCACGGGTAAGCAAGCTCTGTGTGTGTGTTAATCTCTTTAATCAATATCATTAGAGTTTCCACCTAATCCTTAAAATCTACCAACAATCTTGTGACGCCATTAACTTGGATCGTTCATGTTTTCTATGTATATGTAGATTCAAAACATGTTGATGCTCTTAGCAGAGGTTAAAGGTTTTGGATGGGACTTAGGGTTAGGTAAGCTCTTGCCTTTGCGTGGAGATAACACCAAAGCATAAATGACTTGATATATATAAAAGTAACTACTTTAGGGAAATTGACAATTCACCGATGGACTAATAGAAACTAATATATATCCCCTGGACTATTTAATTAATTAATTAATACTATATCCCGGCCTAAAGTGGCATTCCTTATTGATTCAAAGCGGAAGGATTGAGTGTGTTAGGATTCCGACCCAGATACTGCACAATAATACGCATTCTCACACATAGTCCCTCGTCTGACAATCAAGCCCTTGCAACCCTATGACCCGATCTAGTTAACAAGACATCAAGATGTTAGTTGATCTAAACACTCCTCATGTCATTGATTCCTACCCTTTTATTTTCTTCTTGCGCCATTTATTTTCATTTCTTTTTGTTTATTCTTTTTAACAACCCCAACTTTTGAACTTGGTTAGACGTTAATGTTGGACCTACAAAAGAACAAATGATTTCTAAAATCTAAAACATGCTAATCAGATCAAGAAATAAAAAGATAATGATGCACACTCCTCCCAGAGATAGTGAATCTTGAACACTAATCAGAACATTTGTTTGAAGATTGCAAAGATCTGTTGATGAAGACTAAACCTCTATTCGATGGCCAAAGCCCTATTGAAGACAAGCATTGATCATGAAGACCAAACATATTTTTGGCCAAATAGATGTTTGAAATAAGTCAACAACGGTTTAAAGAACAATGGTTAAATAAATGTAACAGTGTATGCTTAGAACAAATATTAGCTACACTAAGACAGTTATTTGATTCCCGCAGATGTTTACCACTTATGTGGAATATTTTCTGTTAGGAATGTTAGATGTCACTATCAGGGTGATGTCAACTTGATTGCAAACATACATTTTGTACTAAGTATAAATAGATCTCACATGTTAGAGATCTATTTCATCACTTCACACACATTCCTTTTGTACGAACGGATTTGTGAGTGATCAAGATGAGGGGGAGTTTGCACAGTCATTTATGTAATTCTAACATTTTGATTTCAATGTAAAACAGTTTAGATAAAACTTTCCACTCTTGTGTGTTCATATAATTCTGTCACACCCCAACCGATGGTGGAAACATCGCGGTGCGAGCACTAAGCGTTCAGATGGCTCAAGAGATTCCATAACACTATTTGTTCCAATAGAAATTAGATCAAATTCTTCATAACAATTCTAAAAGCAAACACAACCAACACAAGTATCGAATACAAACCAAAATGAATATTGTTCAAGTTGTTCAAAAGATTCTAAGTTAACTAGGTGACATTTCTGAGCATCTCCTAGCTGATTTCCATGCATTCCCAAGCATCCTATCAGCCTGCAACATGTATTAAAATATCAATACAAAAGTAATGGCGAGTATACAAGTTTGATGATACAATAATAGATTAAAACAACTCATATCCAAAGTGTAAACAATAAAATAGATTCAGCCGTGCTAGTGTCGCAGTCCACGCAGTGATAGCCCAAGTATCCCGATGCGCTACTATTGTTAAGTGTAATAGTCATCTCGGTCGGATGGTCGCGCTATCGGACGGCTGTCCGATCATGTTCCCATTTGGTCAAGATTCCCAAGGGTTCCAAACTTCAAGGTTACAAGGCAAGAGTCACTCGATAGAGTGGTTGTCCGATTGGACGGCTATTCGATCAGATTGCCGCTCGATCGGGCGATCCTTGTTCTTGTTTACCATAGCAACATCTCTAAGTTTCTAGGGTAACGGTGATGGTACGTATTATGACAACAGTAAACGCATTAGAATCCCGGCGTCGTAATCAGGTGGGAATCACCCCCGTCCGTTCAGTCGCTTGTTTCGTAACGAGTTAATGCCATAATCCGTTCCATGCTCGTCTTTACTGGTATTAACTTAGATCTAAGCCGGCTTTAGACTATCTATCCAGTCCACAACCCGTTTAGACCCGGGTTCCACCGATTAATGGTGAAGGGTTGAGAAAAGACGAAGATACCCGAGTTTTATAGGAAATAGTTTAAATTTATCTTTGGTTTAGGTTGGATTTAGTGATATTACATGGAATCCGTTAGATCTTAGCTAGATCTCCTCTAGAATAGCCTCATATGTTAGTTTGTACAACCACCATGACGACGTCATCCTTAGGATCTTAGATCTGAGAGATTTCACGGTGAAAAGTGTGATTTCAAGTGAGAATCACGTAGAGAATGATGTGTAGTGTGACATCTGTGCTTGTATTCATTGTAAACAGTTCAGTTACCAATGAAATAAAGTTATTTGACCCCAATATTTGTTTGTTTATGTTTGACATTTTTCATGTTTTGATTTTTATTCAATTTCAAACTCTATATCACTTTCTGGAGAATTATACGCAAACTGGTGCGTAAATGTAGTCAGTTTAATGAGAAAAATACTCCGGAACATCAACATATTCTTAACATACCTTAAATAATTTTTACATAACTTAGAAATAAGTTTTGAAGGCTTTGGTATGGCAAAATCAATTCTATTCGCTTACACGTACTAAATTCGACAAACTGTGAAAGTATGCCGATTTGAACTGTAACGGACATTCTAAAACTTGATCATAAGTTAAAAACACCCTAAATATCCTTTAAATAGCTTAAAAATAGGCTTTGAGGGATTCGGTGTGCTAAAATAAACTTTATGCTCATTCAGGGACTAAAAGCGTCAAAAAGTGCATAAGTTTGCATTTTCGCGCATAACATACGTTCTGAGTACACCCGGACATCCAAAAATTTATGTAAGCATTAAAAATTTTTATTTTAGTGTTTGGCATAAGAAAAATCCATTCGTCGCGCAATTTGGATCGTTTTTCGCGTTCGTGTGCATTTCGTCGTAATTAAGCGAACATCGCGATCGTACGACCAAACGAACCGACATCCGGCATATTTTTGAGCATGTTTCATGTACACAATGTTTAGGCATCATTGTAGGGCCATAAAGTTGTCTTAACGGGCCCTAAACATGTCGGAATGGAGCTTATAACACAACAGGGACTGAAACTGTCATTCTGGAAACATGTCGCTGAATTGTGACCTCCAGGCGGGCCGCGTAGCCTTGCATGTGTCCTTACGCGGGCTGTGTAGGCTGCCCAGATGTGCAGAATCTTGAAAACAGCTGTTTCCAGCTCATTCCAGCCATGTTTCTCACTTGCAAACGGTTTTTAACTTACTATGGACTCCCATGGGTTTGTAAAACAGTGGGCATGAGTTGCACGGCTGAGATTAAAGCACGTTTTACGATGAACAATCTTAACGGTCCTCCAAACTCTATGTTAGGATCGGAGGCTCTCATGATAGTGTTTGTTTGTTTAAAGTGAATGATCAACGAATATGAAAACATGTTAGGTGCAGCGGAAATGAAAACAAACTTTGTAAACACAATCAAAGGAGAAAATAGTTTGATAAACAATTGCTTCTCATAGAGTCAAAGGATTTACAAATCAAAGCAAAAGATTACAGATGAGCTTACAAACTAAACTCCCCCTCAGCCTGATACCCCAAGGATGGTTGCACACAAGATGAAAGGATTAGACATGAGGAGAAGAACCCGCTCAGTCAATCGAATGTAACAGTACAGGGTACTGTTACATTTATAGGCAAACCAAACCACTGAGGTATCTCAGCTGACGTCACCATGAAAGCGACGTCTAACAGCCTAACAACCTGTATCTGCTGTCTTTACACAAACACTGCTAACCTAACCACTGACTATACATAAAACAGATATTTCACTAAACAGCTGCTTTCTCTTTATGTCAGTGCTTTCCTCAAGGTTGATCAGTCCTTGACTAGGCAGTGCTTTATCATCAGTAGATAGGACCAGCAGTGTTGGAAACTTCAGGGCTTTCATCAGCAGTTGAAAGGGCAGCAACAGTTGTATATGGACAGTGGATAGAGACCATCAGGTGTTATAAATCACTTTCAAGGGGAGAGCAAAGTGTAAACTGCTGCTTATTGTGAATCCTCTGTTGTGACCTGGTTTTGGCTTTACATTATCTGTTCCTCTGGTAGGGTTCAATCCCAACAATCTCCCCCTGGAACAGATAATGCCAAAACCTTTCATTATTCAGGACCTTTATTACTCATCAAGAGTGCCTTAGCTTGTTCTTTGAATTCAGCTTCAAATTCCTTTGCACTCTGGTCATCCTCATCCCTACACAGTGAAATTTCAAGGAGATCCTGCAAATCTTGAACACTAAGGCCTAGTGCTTCTTTCCTTGATATGTACTTCACATTTCCATTGGATCTGACAATAGTCAATACATGGGTCTTTTGGTCAGACATCCACTTTAGTACTTTCGAACCCAATGGATTTTTGGGAGAGATTTATTTAAAGATGAGTTGAGGGATGATGGCCTTGAAAACACCTGCAGACTTTCAGACATTCTTTTGAAAGTCTCTTCAATGACTTTGTCTGCTGCAGCTATATCTTTTGCAGTTTCTTGTTCAATAAGTTCTTGTCTTTCAGCTTCTGTCTTGTCTTTAGCAGTGTTTGGAGACGCAGGTTTGTTTAATGACTTTAAAAGGCTTTGAAGCTTTGTTGAAGTTTCTTCTTTTAGACCCATTTTCGTGATGGTATCTTTGAAGTACTCTGCTTCCTTTTCTATTACCTCTTCTTCAGTCAGCTGTTCTCCCTCTTCTTGATTTGTTACAAAAGTAGACCGGAACAGTGTGTCGAGGTTTCCCATCTTCTGTTCAAGCTTCATCATTTGTTCTTTCTTCTTAGAAGTGCCTGAAACAGTTATCTTTCTTTTCTTCAGCCTTTCGTAGGCTTCATCTGTCTGCTGTTTTGACCATTTTGATATGGCTTCAGCAGTATCCATTTTCGCATCCACCAGCTCCCTTTTCTTTCTCTTATATTCAGCAGTTAAGTCAGCAATGAGCTTCTCATATTTTCTCCAGTTAGGAGCATTCTTCTTCTTCGTAGGATCATTCTTAATCTTTTCAATCCTTTCTGCCTCACGCTTAAGAGCTACTACTGGCCATTCTCTGAACTGTTGTTCTTCAGCAGGATAGAACTTTTCTTTCATGATGTAGGCTAGATATAGTTTTCTTAATTCTTTCTTTTGATTAGCCTTTTCTTTGTTTAGGTCTTGTGCAAACCCTTCTATCTGCTTTACTTTTGTGAAGTAGAACTCCAGTCTTTTAGCTATGCCATCTTCGCTTAACTTTTCACTATCAACCTTGGCTTTTACTTTATCCTGCCTTGCCTTGAGTTTGAACTAATCATCCATATCCTCTGGTGGCATGTAGCCTATGAGTGAGGAGAATCTTCTTTTTGAAGGATCTTCTTCTGTATAAAATTGCCTCATCTCATTTTTGATAGCTTCAAGTTCCAGTGGATGTTGTGCAACATTAGGATCATGTATACCCTCATCGGCATGTATTGGCTTTCTTATTCTGTTGAAAAGCTTTGGTTGTGATGTAGGAAAGGTGAGAGCAGTGGTGGATGACTGACTAACAGCTGTTGAGACAACTGGTGTCTCAACATCTGCTGGCATTACAACTGCTGATATGTCAGCAGTTGTCTTCTACTTTTGAGCAGGGGATGGAAGTGATGGTGGTGAATCATCATCTGATATGAGAGTCCTTCTTCTTTTTAATGAAGAAGGAGCAGATGATGTTTTGGGTGGATCAGTGGTTTGAATGATGGGGAGTGTCTGACAAACAACTGTTGAAACAACTGGTGCTTCAACCGCTGCTGTCATTACAACAGATGTTGTAACATCTGTTGACTTCTGTTTTATGACAGGAGGCAGTGGTGATGGTGTGATTGTAGATGATGGTGGTGGAGCAGTAGTTTTAGTAGTGTGTGGTAGAGTGGTGTGTGTTGATGATGTGGCAGCCGTTTGGCTACTAACAGTAGTTTTTGAAACTACTGCTGTATCAGCTGTTTGGCTAACAGGTTTTGAGACCTGCTTTTCTTTTTCTTTTCCTTTTTCAGGCTCAACATGAAGGCCATGTTCTGTTCCCATCCTATTCATTTTTCCCAACAGCTTGTTATTCTCCCCCTTTTGGCATTATCTGAAGGGGGGTTTACAAGAAATGGTATGGAAGAAGGAACTTTGCCAGATGCATTTTGAATGCTAGCCTTTGTAGTCTTGATATCTGCTTGAGTGTCTTTAAATCTTGATTTAACCATGTTGGTCAGCATTTGTACTTGAATAGCATGCTTTTTGTCAGCCATAAGTTGCTGTGCTTCAAGCATGGGTTGAAAAATATTCCAAAGCTCATTTTCAGCAAATGCATGTTGTGCAGATGCTTGAGCAGGAACAGCAGTGGCTTGTGCTTTCTGAGATTTTAAAATCTCTTGCACCATCTCCTTTATTTCAGCAACTGATTCTTCAAGTTTGTCAACTCTGCCCGTCAATTCCTGATATCTTGAATCATCACCTACTTTAGTAGGATCATCTGAATCCCCACCAGCAGTGGTTATATCAATGTTTGACTTAGGAACTGAGTCCCAAAAGTCACCCATTGATGCCCCTTGTTCCTGGTACTGGGGACTTCTTTCTTCAGCACTTGATACACCTTTGATGGTGCCAGTGGTTAGATCCAACTCACTGGTGGTTATCGAAGTTGCCATGGAAGAAATTGCCTTCAAGGGAGTCTGATTTATGAAACAACTGGCCAACTGGAGACCTGTTGGTCCACCAGTTGTAGTTGCTGCTCCACTTGAACTACCACCGAGAGTTACTTGTAACTCAGGGGGTGTAACCTCCTCAATTGTTGCTGGGATAGCAGAAGTAGTAGCATCAGACCCAGTCACTTGTGGATGTATGCTCTCAGTGATAGGTGATAGAGAGGAACTGGTTTGTGTCTGAGCTATAGCAGCTGCATGCAACAAAGGTAGCATGGATTGTGGCATTATGATTGGTGAGGGGATGGGAGTTGAAAGAGACATGTCCTTGGGATCAGGACTGAGGAAGATGGATCCAAGTGGATTCAGAGCTTCATATTGTGGTGTCCCTGTGCTTACAACCTGATCCTTTTGTGAGGATGCAGGAGTAGTTTTAGGCATGGGTTGAGATCTTTCTTCCAACTGCTGTGAGGAAGTAGCAGCAGTGGTTTGTGGTGACTTTTGTGTTGTCACAGGCGTTTCCTCTGGGATCTCATCTTCCAGAGTTGCCTTTGTTTTGGTTTTGGTGGGTTTTCTGGATGTTTTTCTTTTGGTCTTTTTGGTTATGTCAGGTGTGGGTTTCAAAGCAGTGGTTGTGCTGCTATGATCACCTGGAGCAGTGGGCTTAGCAGCTGATACCTGAGGAGCAGTTGTAACCGCTAAAATCTGCTCAGGTACCCCTGCTTTTGTTTTTATTGGTGCCATCATCCTTGAAAATGTTTCTTTTGTTAAGCTTTTTATTTGACAATGAACACCTTGTTTTGGCAAATTTTCATTTTCCTTTACAAATTTTTGTTTAAAGTAATAACTCAAAAATCTTGGAAAAAGTAAAAATGCTTTATTGTCAACATTTTTCACTAAGTCATTGAAGATTTCCTGGGAATAGTTGTAATCTTTGTTATTCAAAATGGCATACCCAAGGCATTGAATCTTCAATGGTATTTCGTTAAAAGATGTTGTTTTATTCGAAGCACACATCAGAAGTGTGTGAAATAAAAATCTGGGTGCAGATGGAAAATAACCCTTTTGTAGGGTATCTACCTTTGCCTGTTCTGCATAGCCCCTTTTCAGAAAGTCAGTCTTTAACTCGTTTTTGTCAAAGGAGAGTTTACCTTCCTGATCGTTGAGATTAAAAACTTCGGAGATCGACTGTGGGGTTATTTGAACTGCTTTACCCTGTATTGAGGAGTTAATGGCTATGACTTTTCCGTCTTGTTTTTCAAGCGACGCCTTTTTTCCAAAACTCTCTCTGGGTTTGAAGATAGATGGGAGCATTTACTGTGAACAAAGTTTTGTACTTTGATGCAGATAATGTATCAATGATGGTGTCGAAGGTGTGATTGTCTTTGGGTTTTGTGAGTAAACCCAGATAGTTGTGAGATTGTTTGAATGGTATTTCGATGGGTTCTTCGGCCGTTTGAGCGACCTCTTTGGAAGGTGATGGTGATTTAGGTTTTGATTTTGATTTTGTCATTTTTGCGGAGAAGAATGAAGGAGAATTTTGGAGATTTTGAGAAGAAGGGTTGGAAACTGCTATGAGAAGAGAATTTTGGAATTCAATTCGACAGTGTAAAACCCTGTTTGGGGTTTAGGGCAGGGTTTTATTTAAAAAAAAATGATCGCTGATGTGGCAGCGGTTATTAAGATCTGAGGGCTAAAAACTGACCACGTGTCAAACACTGATGAAGTGGATGAAGTATGGAGAACAGTTGTTTTAAAGGGCCACTGACGTATCAAGCATCAGTGATTACAACGGTAAAAATTTTGGGCAGTGGATGATTTTTACTATCAGTGGATAGCATATCAGTGGATAAGACACTGATTTTGAGCATCAATACTTTTCAAGAAAATGACGGATCAGTGGTTAACTTTCAGCAGTGGACAGTGTTTAGAGATCAGACGTTGGAACAAAAGCAGTGGTTAGGGTAAATAGTGCAACACTGAAGGACATGTATTTCGGCAACAATTTTGAAGATTTTCATTCAAGGTTTTGCCACATGTCAATTTTGAAAGATAGTGGTTTAGTACCCCAGATGATGAAAACTTTTTACTAAGGCAACTCATTTTTGTTTAATATTCAATTAACACATGAGTATCTTAGTAATTTAAATACAGTTTGCAATCAACCTTTGATAAAAATTTAGGAGCAAACCTGAGTATAACATGATCATGACATATGTACCATTTCCTATTAACCCTTTTATGAGGATACTAATACCAAAAAAAAAATAAGGTATTACATCCTGACAGGAGCTGAAACTATTGCCAACAAAAACAAGCATAAGTTCCAAATATATTATTTAAAAAAATGAATAATATATCCTGGTTATTCGAGAAAATCCTTTGAACAATAAAAATGGTTAAAGAATTTTCTAAGAAAAGTATCAAAAAGGATCTGGTAAATTTTCAGTAGAAAACATAATCATAACATTCTCAAGTTTTATGAAAATGGTCAGTGGTTAGACAACAGTGGTAGAAAACGTTTAGGATACATTTTGACCACTGTTTGGTACCATTTTCTTTGTCAGTTGATTGCAAACCTGAGGACACATGGATATATTTTTAAACATTTGTCGAGTCCTCTTTGGAGTTCATTCACTGGAATCAAAACCTTTTCATGAACAGATGAATGCACATAGTTGCTTAATGATCATTATTACCCTAAACTTTCACTCATAAGTGTTTTATGTTTATACTCTTTTCTTTTGATTTCAAAAGTTTTGAGATAGACACACTTCTGAGTTTTTGTGAATATTAGTCCAAAATCATTTTGCAGTAATGTTTTGAGAGACTTGGTCAGGTTTTCACAAGTTTTTCACCCAATCTCACAGTACATATGATACGGACTATGTTGACCCCTGTTTTCTTAATGTATTTGAACATAGTTGATTTTTGTCCTTTTTAGGAACTCAACCTGTTTTCAACACATAAGATCTAAATAACTAAAGTTTTAATTTCCCTCTTTTTGTGTTAACAAAACAACAATGCTTTTATGAACATAGGTTTTGTTAATATGAGGTTTGTACTTTAGTATTTAATGAAAACATCACATATTACACATCAACAGTTTAAATCAATTTAGAAAATAAAAGTAATCTCATGGTTTAACAGATATTGCTTTCAGATCTAGAAACCATGAATGTCTTGAGCATGAATTTACTTGTTGTGTGAAATTTTGTGTGTCATATGACATCTTGGTTGATATACAGAGTTTTTGAATAACCATTTTGAACATGATTTACTCGATACTCTGTTTTTCAACTAAATACAACCAACCTTAGTATCAATGAATTTTGAGCCGAACTGTTATGTCAATTTGACTGTTAAATCGAAATTGACTGTCCAGGCTCTGATACCAATTGTTAGGATCGGAGGCTCTCATGATAGTGTTTGTTTGTTTAAAGTGAATGATCAACGAATATGAAAACATGTTAGGTGCAGCGGAAATGAAAACAAACTTTGTAAACATAATCAAAGGAGAAAATAGTTTGATAAACAATTGCTTCTCATAGAGTCAAAGGATTTACAAATCAAAGCAAAAGATTACAGATGAGCTTACAAACTAAACTCCCCCTCAGCCTGATACCCCAAGGATGGTTGCACACAAGATGAAAGGATTAGACATGAGGAGAAGAACCCGCTCAGTCAATCGAATGTAACAGTACAGGGTACTGTTACATTTATAGGCAAACCAAACCACTGAGGTATCTCAGCTGACGTCACCATGAAAGCGACGTCTAACAGCCTAACAACCTGTATCTGCTGTCTTTACACAAACACTGCTAACCTAACCACTGACTATACATAAAACAGATATTTCACTAAACAGCTGCTTTCTCTTTATGTCAGTGCTTTCCTCAAGGTTGATCAGTCCTTGACTGGGCAGTGCTTTATCATCAGTAGATAGGACCAGCAGTGTTGGAAACTTCAGGGCTTTCATCAGCAGTTGAAAGGGCAGCAATAGTTGTATATGGACAGTGGATAGAGACCATCAGGTGTTATAAATCACTTTCAAGGGGAGAGCAAAGTGTAAACTGCTGCTTATTGTGAATCCTCTGTTGTGACCTGGTTTTGGCTTTACATTATCTGTTCCTCTGGTAGGGTTCAATCCCAACACTCTATATAAACCCCACCCACTTCACTTCAAACTCACAATTTGATCTGATTTCTGCTCTCTAAGTTGAAGTATATGCTTCATACCTGAGAGTAAATCAGATCAAATCTTGCGGGGACCCTTTGTAAGTATTCCTTCGTTCTGTTTATTCGTTTTAGCGTTAAAGTCAAACTTTGTTTGACTTTCAGCATTGACCAGTTTATGGTCAATGCGAAGTTCGTTTGAACTTCATAACGTGAGCGTAATCACGATGGTTAGACTCCCTAGTGACTATACCTACTGATTACCACGTTATCTAGGCTCAGTGACGAGTCGTAGTTTCGGCCAAAATGCGTATTCTTGCGTTTTTGTAACCAAACTACTTTTGGGTATCAAGACCCTTTGTCTTGATACCAAACCTGTTTTTAAACCTCATTAAACATGTTTTAACATGTTTAGCTCGTCACTTTTAGATTTGTGCTTATATAGGGTCGTAAAGGTAAGCGATCTAAACAATCGCTTATACTTTCGAACCCGACCCATTTGGTCGATCATTAGGATCTGACCAAACACTTTAGGTGACCATAGTTGTATAGGGAATAACCTTCTGAGGTTATACCTTATGGTCACGTCGTTTAAGTAGTTGTATGATAGGTAGTATATATGCCTTAGGTAAATTACCAAAATGCCCTTTTTACGCCAAAATTCATTTTAAGCATATGTAACCCAAAGTTTGACCTCTAAACTGATTTAGCAACAATATTAGAGATGTTAAGGCATATTTTACTTGTCATAGGCCTAGTTAAGCGGCCCGAACACGTTTTACGCGAACGACGCGTTAAAGTAGCATAAGCTACCTAAACGGGTCATAATGGGTCAAAAGCACTTAGAATAGGTTCCGTTTTAGTATGTAGGCTTTGTTAAACCATATTACATGAGTTCCTACACACATTTGGTTTACAAACCCTCATGCTACCCGATCCTCCGAATAGGTCCGTTTATTAATGTTATATTAGGTGTCGTTTGAATCCGTGATCTTCTAGCTTTGCTTGGTGGATATCTAAAGTCTATTGAGCAATCTCAAGTGAGTACATAGTCCCCTCTTTTACTGTTTTTCAAACATTTTGGGGTGTAACACATGTGCCTACTTGTTACTTTTATGCTTTCCATGTTTTCATATCATATACTTGCTATGTTCATTAGTACACTATTAGTACATGATTTCAATTATGTTTTGCTATGTATGTTGACTGAGCATGCTAGCACATTGATTTACATTACATATTCTTTTGCTATGTATGTTTACTGAGCATGCTAGCACATTGATTTACATGACTTTTCTGCTTTGTATGTTAACTTAGCGTACTTAGTACATTACTTTCATTACATGTTTACATTTGGTATAACATTTGGTTTGTTCAACGGGTCTAAATTACATTCATTAACATTAGCTACGCCGCTCGATAGTAAGTAATGGTACCATAGGACTTGACAAATCCCGTTCCTGACATCCTAGGTTTGTTTGGGTGTAAGGAATGACTGAATCCCAAAACATTTTTCTTTGATAATCTTTACTCTAAGGTTATCCTGTTGTCTCAAGGCTTGAATGTATGCGTTAACTTACTACATAAGTGTTTGTATCAGTAAAACATGCATTTATTTTACAAAACATAACTTTTGATTTATTCAAAATACTTTGTTTTGTACATTTTTACTTGTGGTTTAAGTAGTCTCATTTTACTTACCATACATAACTTTTTTTTACACATTACATGATTCATATTTAACTTGGGTTATACTATGACATTTGACTATTGGATTAAACACGGACACTTTACATTGTTGGTTGGTTTGAGTGACTTAAATAACGAGGCGTGTGTAATATGATACAAGCATGGTGGATACGCCGTTGGTACTTCCTATATATAAGTGCTTATATGATATTACATATCGTAGCCTTATTTAAACCATTTCAGTTTAGTCATGCTACATTTACAACGCATTTTCACTTAAACATTGTTTTACAAATAACTTGGTTTACACAAACCCTTTTTACTTGGTTATTCTTTTAACCATACATTATTCTTTTATTTATACAAATCATCTGAGTTTGCTAACGTTTTTCAAATGATTTATAAAACAAAACAATTAACAAGGTTCATGACTGAATTTTATTAAACATTTCTTTAAACTCAAGTCATGAATCCTATTTTCATAAAACCTATGTATCTCACAGGCATTTTTATGCTGACGTACCTATTTTCACATGTGTTTTCAGGAGCTGTTGCTTAGGATGATCGTGATACACTAGGGTGGACCTGTGCCTTAGAGACTTAAAAATGAAGCTAGAACTAGTTTAATTTCGTTATGTACTCCTGTTTCTTTATGTTTAAGACAATGTAATCCTTTTTGTTTGATAAATAAAACATAACTTTAATGCCATGGTTGTGAAACAATAATTCTGTTACAACACTCCCCGACGTTTCCGCCACGATTTGATGTTTTACGTGGTCGGGGTGTGACATGTAGATCAAGAAAGGACAAGAATCTAGCCTTAAACGTACCGAAATCAGCAAGAAAATGGGGAAAGGAAGTGTGCGCGTGTCTTGGTCGAGCAGAGCTGTCACATCACTCAAAATGGTGATGTGACAGGTCTATTTATAGTAAGAGGGCAACAAGGCGGTGCAAAGTGGATAGGGCGGCCGGTCGATCGAGTGGTCACCTGATCGGGTGGTCATCCGATCGGGTGGTCATCCAATCGGGTGGTCATCCGATCGGACGACCACTCTGGCCAATCCCTTCCTTCCGCGTTCCTGACTTAGATTCGTTTTGTGAGTTATATTTAGCGTTGCATTGCGTATAGTTTGGGTAAGGTATCTAGATTACATTACAACCAAAAGTTTCCAAGTTTTGTAGATTCCGCCAGTGACAAGGCTCCAGTCTCTCGTTTAACCAAGAATCAAGTTTCACGAGTCTAAGGGGTCAAGTCACCAAGTTAGTTTCAAGAGTCAAGAATCATGGTTTCTCAACCATCAAGAATCATAAAGAATCTAGTTTCCATAGTATCAAGAATCAAGTGTCTAGATTAAGTATCAAGAGTCAAGTGTCTAGATTAAATATCAAGTCTCTTAGTTTAAGTGTCAAGAATCAAGCATCTAGAATAAAGAATCAAGCGTCATAGTATCAAGCATCAATTATCAATAAGATTCATGCCAAAAGTATCAAAGTATCAACTTCACACAACTACAGGGACGATAATTGACAATAGGTGAAAGTTCAGGGACTGATCTTGCCAAGTGTCTAAAGTTTAGGGACGCTGGGCGTTACAGTCTCCCCTCCTTTAGGAGATTTCGTCCCCAAAATCTTAGATGAAGACTGCTCAAAGAGTTGTGGATACTTGGCCTTCATATCACTTTTCAATTCCCAAGTAAATTCGACGCCACGCTTTCCTTCCCATTGAACCTTAACAATGGGAATTTTGCTGCGCCTCAGATGCTTGACAGTTTGATCCATGATTTCGACCGGTTTCTCCACAAACTGAACAACTTCATTTATTTGCAAGTCTTTGAGGGGAACCGCAGTCCCTCGTCGGCTAGGCATTTGCGTAGATTTGATACGTGGAATACTGGATGCACGTTGTTTAGCTCTTGTGGCAAGTCGAGTTTGTACGCCACCTTGCCAGTCCTTTCAAGTATTATGAACGGACCCACATAGCGAGGAGCGAGCTTACCCTTCTTTCCAAAACGAACTACTCCCTTCCAGGGAGATACATTGAGTATAACTCGGTCACCAACAGCAAATTCCAAAGGCTTCCGTCTATTATCAGCATAGCTCTTTTGTCTGCTCCTAGCCTTGATTAAGTTATCACGGATCTGAAGAATCTTATCCATTGTCTCTTGGATGATTTCAGGGCCAGTAAACTGCTTGTCACCAATCTCCTGCCAGCTGAGAGGAGATCGGCACTTGCGACCATACAAAGCTTCGAAAGGAGCTATCTGAATACTGGAATGATAGCTGTTGTTATATGAGAACTCAATCAATGGTAAATGTACATCCCAGTTACCACCAAAGTCGATGACACAAGAACGAAGCATATCCTCTAGGGTTTGAATAGTGCGCTCGGTCTGTCCATCCGTCTGAGGATGAAAGGCTGTGCTAAGATTCAAGTGCGAACCCATAGCGGACTGAAAAAGTTTGCCAAAGACGCGAAGTAAAATGACCATCACGGTCCGAGATTATGTCAAGAGGTATGCCATGATGACATATAATCTCATTAGTATAGACTCGAGCAAGTTTCTCCACTCTGTAATCTTCACAAATGGGAAGCAAGTGAGCGGATTTGGTCAAACGATCAATAATCACCCAGATACTATCGTGACCTTTAGAGGTACGGGGTAGCTTAGTAATAAAGTCCATAGAGATACTATCCCATTTCCAAACTGGTATTTTGGGTTGTTCTAAGAGTCCAGAAGGACACTGGTGTTCAGCCTTTACCTGCGAGCAAGTAAGGCACTAAGACACATACACAACAATGTCCCTCTTCATGCCAGGCCACCAATAGGTCGTACGTAGATCCTGGTACATCTTATCAGCGCCTGGATGGATAGAGTAATGGGATTTGTGAGCCTCTGACATAATTATTTCACGGAGATTGTCGCGATCTGGCACCCAGATACGATTCAGGTAATACTGCAGTCCGTTAGGTTTTGTTTCAAGCTGGTCAATCCTAGCGCCATGAATTTCTTCTTCTAGACTTCCTTCGTTTGCTGACGAATATTGGGCATCACGAATACAAGCATGCAGATCACTTGAGATACGAATAGCCTTGAAATGGGTCTTACGACTAAGGGCGTTGGCTACTACATTCACCTTGCCTGGATGATAGCGAATTTCGCAATCGTAGTCGTTAAGCAATTCCACCCAACGTCTCTGTCGCATGTTCAGTTCTTTTTGGTCAAAGATATGTTGAAGGCTCCTATGGTCGGTGAAGACCACACACCTTGTACCATAAAGGTAGTGTCGCCAGATCTTTAACGCAAAAATAACCGCACCGAGCTCCAGATCGTGAGTAGTATAGTTTTTCTCAGGTACCTTGAGCTGACGAGAGGCATAAGCAATGACCTTGTCCCTCTGCATGCGCACACAACCCAATCTACAGTTTGAGGCATCGCAGTATACCACAAAATCATCATTGCCATCAGGTAGGGTTAACACAGGAGCATTACACAAAAGGTTCTTAAGAGATTGAAAGGATTCCTCTTGTCTAGGACCCCAAACAAAAGGTTTCTCCTTTTGGGTTAGCATAGTAAGAGGAACAACGATTTTAGAAAAATCCTCGATGAATCGGCGGTAATAACCCGCCAATCCTAGAAAAGAACGAATCTCGGACAAGGATTTAGGCGTACACCAATTCTTCACTGCCTCAATCTTAGAAGGGTCAACATGAATACCTTGACTACTAACTATATGACCCAGAAATTGCACTTCATCAATCCAAAACTCACACTTAGAAAACTTAGCATACAGACGTTCACCACGTAAAAGTTCAAGCATAAGACGTAAATGGCGAGCATGATCAGCTTTAGACTTAGAATATATTAGAATATTGTCAATAAAGACTATAACAAAACAATCAAAATAGGGTTTACAAACATGATTCATAAGGTCCATGAACACTGAAGGTGCGTTGGTCAAGCCAAAAGGCATGACTACGAACTCGTAGTGCCCACATCGAGTATGAAACGCAGTCTTAGGAATATCATCCTCGAGGACACGTATTTGATGATATCCAGAACGTAAGTCAATCTTTGAGAAACACGACGCGTCTTGTAGTTGGTCAAATAGGTCATCAATACGAGGGAGCGGATAACGATTCTTCACAGTAAGCTTATTAAGTTCACGATAGTCGATACACATACGGAAGGAACCATCCTTCTTCTTGACGAATAATACGGGAGCACCCCACGGGGAGGTACTTGGACGAATAAAATCCTTATCGAGTAATTCCTGTAGCTGACTAGATAACTCTTGCATCTCAGAAGGTGCAAGACGGTAACGAGTCCTGGCGACAGGAGTCGCACCAGGCACGAGATCAATAAGAAAGTCAACGGATCTGGGAGGAGGAAGACCAGGAAGATCTTCAAGAAAGACATCAGTGAAGTCACACACAACTGCAACATCGCTTATGTTCTTCCCCTTGCCTTTTTGTTCCACCACGTGAGCCAAGAAGCCAGGGTTCAGCTTACGTAAGCTTCGGCTCGCTTGGGTGCATGACATCAACCTCAGACCTTTTGAAGGTCGTTCTCCATAGACGATCAAAGTATCACCAGAGGGAAGATGTAACACCCCAATCACGTAATATAACAATACGCGGCGGAAATATCGGGGAGTCACATTACAAATTGCTCACAACTACTGGTACTAAATTGTTTCAATATCATTAACATCGTTTTATAAACAAAGAATACATGTACTTGTTCTTTTGTTTTAGAAGTCTAAGGCCCGTATGCAGTCCTATGCGTTGCATGCTTGAACAGTTGAAAACCTGAAACATATGCGAAAACAGTCATCATAAAAATGACTTCGAATACATAGGTTTTATTAGCCAAATAATTGGCAAAACATATGGTATTAATCTTAATTGTGAAAACTCGTGACAAAATAGGTTTGTATATGGCAATATGATATTTACTAAGTCATTTTATGCCTTATATAGAAATCTCGATTAAATTATCGTAAAAACTTGTTAATATGTTATTAGGAATCCAATCAAGGATTAATAATAACTGTTTTGAAATAAATCAAAACTTATATAAGTATTATATAAATCAAATCAATGATCTATGATAATACTTTAAGAATCCTTCTAAGAATCTAACATATAAAGATATGGGAGATTCTACAAGGATTTCGATAATCGAATACTGAAACAATAGTACAAAAAAAATCCTAAAGTGATCCAGATAACGCTACAAGAATAATAAAATAAGAACACTTATATATAGGAAGTACCAGCGGCGTATCCACCATGTTCTTATTTTATTATACCCATTTCGTTATCCAAATCACAACTACCACATAACACATAAATCGTCAACTTGTACCAACTCGTAAACACGCATTAAAGCACACAATGAATCCAATCAAGGACTCCAATATCAGTACTTTAAACATCCTACAAGAATCAACCTATGAAGATAGATAGATGCTATAAGGATTCGGGTTCTGTCACATTGTCTAATCTATCATGCATTAAAGTACACAATGAATCCAAACATGGACTCCAATATTAGTACTCTAAACATCTCATATAAGTCTAACTATGAATATAGATAGATACTATAGGGATCCTGGGTTCTTGTCATATTGAATCATTGAATCAAAACAATCCTAAATCCTAATTGTGATTCGGGATAACGCCACGAAAGGAAATACAATAAGCACACTTATATATATGAAGTACCAGCGGCGTATCCACCAGGTACTTATTGTATTATATAGTTACGTTATCTAAATCACCAACAATCTACACAAAAACCAACCATCGAGTTGTAAAGTACTTCTTAAAAATCTCACTATGAAGATAGGAAGATCTAAGACTGTACTTCAAATATCCTACATGAATCTAACTATGAAGATAGGTAGATCACTTAAGGATAAAATATTACGTTTGCATAATTGGAATAATACACATAAAAGCACTTAGTGAACACACATATACCATACATTTTGAAAACAGATCGATTACACATATGAATCACCCCAAAACATTTGAAAATGGTAATAAAGGGGAACTATATACTCACCTGGGGTTGCGTATAGTCCCGGTTCAAAGGGTATAACAAGCTCAAAAGACCAAGAGTTCAAGTGTTGAAGCGGCTCCTTGGGTAACAGATACTATGTTAGGGAATCGACACCTAAATCGGAAGATCGGGTAGAATGAGGTCTTGTAAACCAAACGAGTATTGGAACTCATGTGATATGGTTTAACAAAGCCTACATTCCAAATCGAAACCTATCCTAAGTGCTTATGACCCATCACGACCCATTAAGGTAGCTTACGCCACTTTAACGCGCCGTTCGCGCAAGAGCGCGTTCGAGACGCCTAACTAGTCCTATGACAAGTATTATATGCCTTAACATATCTAATTATGCTATATATTCAGTTTAGATGTCAAAACATGTGTTACATATGCTTAAAATGAAATTATGCGAAAAAGGGCATTTTGGTCATTTTCCTAAGGCATATAAACTACCTATCATACAACTAACTAAACGAAGTGACCATAAGGTATAACCTTGGAAGGTTATTCCCTATACAACTATGGTCACAATTTATGTTTGGTTGGATCCTAATGATAAACCAAACGGGTCAGGTTCGAAAGTCTAAGCGGTTGTTTAGACCGCTTATCTTACGACCCTATATAAGCACTAAAAGTGACGAGTTCAACATGTTTAACAAAGTTAGAAAACAAGTTTGATAGCAAAACAAACGGTCTTGATACCTAAAAGTAGTTTGGTTGCAAAATACGCAAGAATACGCATTTTGACCGAAACTATGACTCGTCACTATGCCTAAGTAACATGGTAATCAGTAGGTATAGTCACAATGGACTATAACCATCGTGATTACGCTCACGTTGTGAAGTTCAAACGAATTTCATGTTGACCATAAACTGGTCAATGCAGAAAGTCAAACACTGTTTGACTTTCGTGCTAAAACGCGTAAAAGAATGAAAGAATACTTACAACGGGTCCAAGAAATGGAAGTTTGATCTAATTATTCTCAGGTATGGAGTGTTAGAACCCCAACTTAGAGAACAAATCAGATCAAGGTGTGAGTTTGAGTGAAATGGGTGGGGGTATTTATAGTTTTCGGAGAGCCATTAAGATCGTTCCTCGAAAACCGAGCTTCAATCTCAACCGTACACATGCACCCCCTGATTTGTGAAACCATGGGCACCCAAAACCAGCCCCTAGGAAGTTTAAGAACCATTTGCAAGTGTTAGAAACAGCTGGAAATGGCTGGAAACCATTTTTGCTGATCTGGGAGTTTTAGGCGGGCCGCGTAATGGTCATGCTTAGTCTTACGCGCCCCTCCTGAGGGAAGTTTGGCAGAAATGTCAACTTTAGTCCCTGCCGCCCAGAACTTGGTTTTCGATGCATTTTTGACACGTTTAAGCCCCGTTAACATCATTTCAAGGCTCAAAAATGAAGTTAAAGTATAGGGAACTTGAAATGTTCTCAAAAATATCTTGGATGTCGGTTCGTTTGGTCGTACGGTGGCGTTGTTCGGTTAATTACGACGGAAGTCGTAACGAACGCAAAAACGATCCAAATTAAGCGACGAATGAAATTTTTTCATTCCAATCACTAAAATAAAATATTTTAATGATTACATAAGTTTATTTTTGCGCACCAAACACCTCAAAGCCTATTTCTAAGCTATGTAAAGGATATTTAGGGCATGTTTAACTTATGATCAAGTTCCGGAATGTTCGATACTATGTGAATCAGCAGACTTTCGCAGTTTTACGCAAATAGTCCCTAAGTGTGTATAAACTTGTTTTTGACAGACCAAAGCTTTTAAAACCTATTTCTAAGTTATATAAAAGTTATTTAATGTATGTTAAGCCTATATCACTATTCCAGAGTGTTTGCTGCATTAAACTGATTACGTTTACGCATCAGTTCGCGTATAACTTTCCAGAAAGCGATTTAAGGCTTGAAAATGAACTAGAATCAAAATGTGAAATTGTAAAACCAAAATAAACAAATTTTTGAGACCAAAACACATTGTTTCTTTAATGAATGATAGCATCCTACATTGTGTGTGTTTACGGAGCACAAGTGTCACAGTCTCCTCTACTTCAGGAAATTTCGTCCCGAAATTTATTCGGAGGAGACTGTAGAGTGGAATTGAAACAACTAATGGATAAGCAGATTGCTAGATCCCGAAGATGCGGAGCATCATTTGGAGGGGAATTCAAAATGTGATTTGGGATATTCAAAGTATCTCAAGGTATCCAACCCTTTGAAACTTGTGATAGTCGACTAGTGTTCAAAAATCATTTAAGTATAGCACTATGTTATACTAAGCTCCTAGCGTGATTCCTAGCAAAACAGAGGGGTGTACATTCAAGCCCTACACGTACACGGTTTCTAACGTCCCACGAGGTACATCTAATGCACCATGAGCATCTCATGCATAGGAGACGGGTCAACATACATATGGCATCAAGATCATCACCTTTAACACCATAATATACTCCCGGTCGGCTCGATTTGAGTTAATGAATGTACTTACTGTAGTCCATCGGAAATAATCACACAAATAACACTTAACACATAATCACATAATGGTCCAAGATAACATAAAATCACCAAGTGATCTTAGTAACGTTTTGAAGAATAACACAATAAGAACACTTATATATAGGAAGTACCATCGACATATCCACCGTGTTCTTATCGCATCATACTCCTCCCGTTACCTTAATCACTCTAGATTTTATGCCACCATACTTAACAAGTCTTACTATGATTCTCATACGTCGAAACTCATAATTAAGTGTGCACCCATAATTACTCGTTTCGTCACATGGTCCACATAGCTCCTCTTGTTAAGCAAGGGTAAACAAATAATAAGGTCAAACTATCATCTAAATCAACTAAACATTGTCACAATAATATATCTGTCAAATCGAATCGTATATCATACTAGCAATGATAATACTACTTATTCTGCATACAACAATTTCAGTAGTAGGTGTTTTATTCTAGTACGAATGTGTATATATATGTTTCATATTAACCAAGCAGGTAGAATGCAACATATACTAATCATACATTATCAAATGTAAGCATATCATGAAAATGTTCTCAATTCATGTGCTAGGTATGCTAAGTTAACAAACTAAGTACGTTAAATCAACATACGAAGCAAATTGAATTTATAATCATGTGCTATACATATTAGATAAACAAATCATGTATATAATGCTATGATCATAGAACAATATTAACTTGTATTGATCGTGTTACCAGGTTTGCACGAATGCACTAGAGTTCAATCACATTATACTAAATTATAAGATTTAGTTCTTAAAGAACGGAATCCTCAAAATTAGCAAGAAATTTGAAATCACACATAGTGCAATCACATTAGATTTTGAAATTGAAAATTGAATAACAGAGATAAAGATAAACTTCTTGAAATTTATATTGTCATTACAAACATAGTTAAAATAAGTACATTGTTTTTGAAACTAAATAGAAAATGTAGAGGTTCAGATGATCATAAGCGCTTGATCATTAGCTTGAGCCTCGTTGACGTTGAATGCTCGTCCATTAGCATTGGCAAGCTTGGGGCAGTTTCATTTGAAATAATTGAAGTCACCACAATTGAAACATGCTCTTGGGCAAGTTTGAGTAGGGGTTGCTCGGTTCTGGTTACGGCAGGTCACAGCTAGATGTCCAAATAAACCACAAATTGTACACTGGCGACAAGGGGAATTTGATGCATGATGATAATTGCAATGATTGCACCGGGGTTACTTCCCAGGATAAAATCCATTAAAGGGTACTGAGTTCAGTGGAGCAGGTGCAGGAATTGCAAAATTCTTTGAAGCCTTGCGCTTCCTAGAACTTTTAGAAGATTCGGCCTTTAATCTTCTCGAATTCTCTTTAACTGATTCAGTGTCTTGTTTCTTGTTTCCTTGTCGAACTAACTTACCTTTTCTAACCTGTGAGTCAGTCAAGATAGCAGCTAATTCCTTAGCTTTCCTAAGCGTTGCAGGTTGGCTGCCAGTGTCAATGTCTTGGACAGGGTCAGGTAAACCATCGATGTATTTCTCAATGGCCCGATCCAAAGGTGTGACCATAGTGGGGCAAAGTAGGCTTAACTGTTCAAATCGGTTAGTGTAGGTACGGTTTCCCCACTATCCTGTTTTAAATAATAGAACTCATCTTCAAGATCCTTAAACTCTTCCCACGTCAGTTCCATTGCTACATCGGCACCTCGGTCTCTCATAATACCATTCCACCAAGTGAGTGCTCTCCTTTGAAAGACACTCGAAGCGAAATCCACCTTATGCTCATTAGGACACTGAACATGGCGGAATGTGCTTTCTATACTTTCAAACCATTGTAGGAGTGAGGTTTCTCCTTCAGACCCAGAGAATTTTAGCGGTTTGGCTGAATTGAAGGTCTTGAAATTACATTGGGCGTTGTTATTGTTATTGTATATTTGATGAACCTGGGTTACTATGTTCGGAAGCATAGCAGCCATCTACTGAGTGACAAGGGTTGCGATCTCTTCATTGGTTTGAGGTTGTGTATCTCGTCGAGGAGGCATTTTGAAAATTCAGCTATAGAGAAAACCAAAAGTTAGATTTATCCAATTGTTATGAGTCTGTAACATTATTGTATTGAAACAAGAGTTGTTTGAAAATAAACTTTTGTAATATTTTTGGATGAGAGAATACAAACCGGGTTAATGGTTTGTATCATAAATTCTTTACCTATTAAAAATTTATATTACTTTTAAGATAAAAATGTTTTTAATTTAAAAATTATAAAATAAAGAAACTTTGTGTTTGAAAATTCTCATCCAAATGGTAAAAATTTGAATTTTTTTTAAGACAAAGGTAGTATTTTGAAAATAAAATAAGATCTCGTGGAGTCGTGAAATGAAATGAGATTCATTTCAACTGTATCGAATCAAACATATCACCGAAGGTAATATGATGAAATGGTAATGGGAAAGGAAGGATGCTTGGACTGACATGAAGAGCAAACACATTACCGAGGGTAACATGAATGAGTAGGGTTACAAAGGTCATTCAAAAATCATTCGGTAGGGTCAAGATGGATAGGTTTTTATAATGCTTCATAAAGACATGCTTTAGCCTATAAGTGGACACTCACCCTAAGAGTTCCCAGGTAAGAGTGACTGGTCTGAAAATGCGGGATTTGTACGAAAACTCTAGCCTTAGACAGAAGACTCGGGGTACAGGCATCCACCCTTCCAGATTGCATGTGTTCACATTATTAAAACCCAAGATTTCGATGAAAAACGTTTGAAGAAAACATTTAAGAAATCTTTTGATACAAATCGTTTGAGATAAAACATGTTTGCCAAATATTTTGACAAAATCGTTTGAGAAAACATTTTGAAAAATATTTTAATGAAATCGTTTTGAGAAAACATTTTGAGAAATACCTTAAGGCATAAAGCCTAAGGTTCAGGATAAATCATCTAAGGTTAGATGATTCATAAATCATAAAGCAGTTGTGGCACGAATAAAGATGAGGATTAGGAAAGAGTTGCTAAGTCTACTCATGTTTGGGTCCTAGGAAGGTTATAGACTAGGTTCAAGGCATGCTAATAACCTAATTCCCTATAACCAGTGCTCTGATACCAATCTGTAACACCCCAATCGCGTAATATAACAATACGCGGCGGAAATATCGGGGAGCCATGTTACAAATTGCTCACAACTACTGGTACTAAATTGTTTTAATATCATTAACATCGTTTTACAAACAAAGAATACATGTACTTGTTCTTTTGTTTTAGAAGTCTAAGGCCCGTATGCAGTCCTATGCGTTGCATGCTTGAACAGTCGAAAACCAGAAACATATGCGAAAACAGTCAGCATAAAAATGACGACGAATACATAGGTATTATTAGCCAAATAATTGGCAAAACATATGGTATTAATCTTAATTGTGAAAACTCGTGACAACATAGCTTTGTATATGGCAATATGACATTTACTAAGTCATTTTATGCCTTGTATTGAAATCTCGATTATATCATCGTAAAAACTTGTTAATATGTTATTAGGAATCCAATCAAGGATTAATAGTAACTGTTTTGAAATAAATCAAAACTTATATAAGTATTATATAAATCAAATCAATGATCTACGATAATACTTTAAGAATCCTTCTAAGAATCTAACATATAAAGATATGGGAGATTCTACAAGGATTTCGATAATCGAATACTGAAACAATAGTACACAAAATCCTAAAGTGATCCAAATAACGCTACAAGAATAATAAAATAAGAACACTTATATATAGGAAGTACCAGCGGCGTATCCACCATGTGCTTATTGTATTATCTCGTTTCGTTATCTAAATCACCAACAATCTACACAAAAACCAACCATCGAGTTGTAAAGTACTTCTTAAAAATCTCACTATGAATATAGGAAGATCTAAGACTGTACTTCAAATATCCTACATGAATCTAACTATGAAGATAGGTAGATCACTTAAGGATTAAACATTATGTTTGCATAATCGGAGTAATACACATAAAAGCACTTAGTGAACATACATATGCCATACATTTTGAAAACAGATCGATTACACATATGAATCACCCCAAAACATTTGAAAACGGTAAAAGAGGGGAACTATGTACTCGCCTAGGGTTGCGTATAGTCCCGGTTCAAAGGGTATAACAAGCTCAAAAGACCAAGAGTTCAAGTGTTGAAGCGGCTCCTAGGGTAATAGATACTATGTTAGGGAATCGACACCTAAATCGAAAGATCGGGTAGAATGAGGTCTTATAAACCAAACGATTATTGGAACTCATGTGATATGGTTTAACAAAGCCTACATTCCAAATCGAAACCTATCCTAAGTGCTTACGACCCATCACGACCCATTAAGGTAGCTTACGCCACTTTAAAGCGTCGTTCACGCAAGAGCGCGTTCGAGACGCCTAACTAGTCCTATGACAAGTATTATATGCCTTAACATATCTAATTATGTTATATATTCCGTTTAGATGTCAAAACATGTGTTACATATGCTTAAAATGAAATTATGCGAAAAAGGGCATTTTGGTCATTTTCCTAAGGCATATAAGCTACCTATCATACAACTAACTAAACAAAGTGACCATAAGGTATAACCTTGGAAAGTTATTCCCTATACAACTATGGTTACAATTTATGTTTGGTCGGATCCTAATGATCGACCAAACGGGTCGGGTTCGAAAGTCTAAGCGGTTGTTTAGACCGCTTATCTTACGACCCTATATAAGCACTATCCTAAAAGTGACGAGTTAAACATGTTTAACAAAGTTAGAAAACAAGTTTGATATCAAAACAAACAGTCTTGATACCTAAAAGTAGTTTGGTTGCAAAATACGCAAGAATACGCATTTTGACCGAAACTACGACTCGTCCCTATGCCTAAGTAACGTGGTAATCAGTAGGTATAGTCACAAGGGACTATAACCATCGTGATTACCCTCATGTTGCGAAGTTAAAACAAACTTCGTGTTGACCATAACTAGTCAATGCAGAAAGTCAAACACTGTTTGACTTTCGTGCTAAAACGCGTAAAAGAACGAAAGAATACTTACAACGGGTCCAAGAAATGGAAGTTTGATCTAATTATTCTCAGGTATGGAGTTTTAGAACCCCAACTTAGAGAACAAATCAGATCAAGGTGTGAGTTTGAGTGAAATGGGTGGGGGTATTTATAGTTTTCGGAGAGCCGTTAAGATCGTTCCTCGAAAACCAAGCTTCAATCTCAACCGTACACGTGCACCTCCTGATTTGTGAAACCATGGGCACCCAAAACCAGCCCCTAGGAATCTTAAAAACCATTTGCAAGTTTTGGAAACAACTGGAAATGGCTGGAAACAATTTTTGCTGATCTGGGAGTTTTAGGCGGGCCGTGTAACAACTCTCATTAAAATTACCATTTCCTATCTTATTCTACTCAATAGGAAACCCTAATTGAGACCCCCAAGTAATCCTGCATAACCCCTAAAATTTTCAGAACAATCAGAATCAGGATCAGGGCCCCTAAAACTCAGGGGGGGGGGGTATTTCCTATTCAGTATTATCTAAACAGTTTTTCGTAGAAATCGAATTTTGAGAAACCGTTGACTCACCCAAGCTAGGCAGACACGGGGCTACCCTATGATAGGGTGGTTCCCCTCGCGCCACGCGACGGCCTCTCGCGCAACGCGAGGGAGCCGTTTTCCAGGTAAAAATGGGGGAGTTTGGCATTTGATTTCTGGCGTTGGTTCTACCTAAAAACTCAATTCATACA
>JARYGA010046188.1:0-27241 GCA_030545235.1 Helianthus tuberosus
AATGCTCGTTTGCTGAGTTCGACCTGCGTGAATAGGCGTGTACCTGCAAAAACTTTTACAAAACACAAAATACGCAAAAACACGAAACGACACTAACAACACTAACAACCTAACTAACGACACTATACGAACTACGACTCATTATACAAACTCTACAAATATGTCACAACTGTTCACGCAATTACGGAGGGTCATATAAGCGGAGCTCACCTCCATACAAACTCGTTCGGGCTCTAGCACTATCATTCCAAATATTTCCCGTATTTCTTCCAACTTTCTCATACCTATCCCACTCTCTCGACTCGTCATCGGGCGGATCCCCACACTTGAGTTTTGCCACCTTCTCTAAACTTGGCGCACTCACCACCTTTTTCTCTTCTCTTTAATTCTTCTCACTCTTCTCACTCCCCTCTACCAATGCGACCGCCTCTACTTTCTCACTCGACCCTCTCACATTATTCACCTCAAAAACTACCGACTTGTCACCCGCTCTAAGTGTAATTGTGCCTAAGAAGACATCTATAAGCGCCTTAGCAGTGTTCAAAAACAGGCGTCCTAAAATCAACGACACTCGATCATCGGCCTCCATGTCTAGCACTACAAAATCAGCCGGAAAAACAAACTTATCAAGTTTCACCAACAAATTCTCTACAATCCCTCTAGGATACTTAACTGTTTTAACGAGAGGGTCATACGAGTTGACTTCAAATCACCAAGGCCTAGTTTTTCGTAAAATGAATATGGCATCAAATTAATACTAGCACCAAGGTCTGCCAACGCGTGGTTTTCAACATCACCACCAAACAAACATGGGATCGTGAATATGCCCGGATCAGTGAGTTTCTCAGGAAGTTTATTTAAGATCACCTCAGAACATTCTCCATTCAATGGAGTACTAGAACACTCACCTACCCTATCCTTACGCTTGAGAAAGTCCTTAAGGAACTTGGCGTATTTGGGCATGGATCTCAAAGCTTCTATGAACGGAAGATTCACCTTCAGCTGGGTGAACATCTCAAGAAATTTATCGTATACCCTGGCGTATAACTGCTGCCTAGCACGAGTGGGAAACGGAAGATGCAAAATATCAATCACTGGCTGTGGCCGAACCTTCTTCGGCTGCTTCTCCACTCTCCTCTCAACCCGAGGCTTCTCGACGTGTGCGGTACTTGCTGGGTCTAGCCTCATTTGCACTTTGCCTGGAACCTCCATCTCAATCACCTCATCTACCTCGTCATCACTTCCTAACTCAGCATTCTCTCTCACGACCTCTCCTAAACTCATCTCACTACGAGTAGTAATTGCTTTCACAGAATGATTAACTGGGTGAGTGGTACCCGAATACTGACCAGATGGGGATTCTCTCAACTGCCTAGCTATATCCCCCACTGTTCTCTTAAGATCTAAAAGAGTAGACTCTTGATTTTTAAGCTGAAGATCGTGACTCTTATTGATTTGATCTTGAGTTTGAACAAATTCAGTTAAGGATTTCTGGGTCGCCTGACTCTGCGTCATCATCGCCTGATTTTGTGTCATCATCTGAGCAAACATCTCCTCCAACCTACTCAAACTACCCTTTGAAGCCTTTCCACTACCTTGACCCTCTTGATTCGAACCACTACTTGTGTAAAGACCCGGCCCCCTATTTTGATACTGACCAGTTGGAAAACCAGGGGGATTGCCAGAAGGGCGAAAACTACTACCACTACCCTGCCAGTTGGGGTTAAAACTATTATTATTATTACTAAATAGACCCCTAGACTGACCTGCTATGTACTCTACCTGCTCTAACGTAAGTGTAGGACACTCGAGCGTGTCGTGACCTCCTCTACAAACATCACACCTATCAACCTTCTTCTTAATCTCGTTCAACTCATGCCTCATCTCCTCCCTCATCTCTTTCCTCACTCTCTCGACTACAGCAGCTACCGATGGATCCAAGCTAACTTGGTTTACCCCTCGACCGGCCGAGGAGGTACGAGCAGGAATGGAAGTCCTGCGGGTAGTGTTGTAGTCCATATCGGAATGTGCAAAACTCTCGAATAAATCATTGCACTCAATCACTGTCTTCTTTCCCATAAGCTTCCCTCCTGCTGAAGTATCGAAACGAGCTCTAATCTCAGGAGTAAGACCATTGTAGAACTTTTCAACTAACGCCCAATCCGACAAACCATGCTGCGAACAACGAGAGAGAAGCGTCTGAAAACGCTCCCAAGCTAAATGGTAAGGCTCATCAGGCTCCATGCGAAAGGAGTGAATCTGATCACGAAGGTGAGATGCCTTCGCTGGTGGGAAGTACTTGGCTATGAAAGCATCGCGAAGACCTGCCCAAGTAGTGAAAGTGCCAGCAGGCTGAGAATCAAACCAGACGGCTGCACGTCCAGCGAGTGAAAAAGGGAAGACCTGAAGGTACCTAGCATCTAGATTGACACCCTCGATGGAGTAGGTGCCACAAAGACGAGTGATGCGATTGATGTGGGCGGGTGCATCCTCGTCGTCACGACCATGGAACTGGCACGAATTCATAATGGCTGTCATGATGTAAGATGGAATCTGCCAGGACCTATCATTCTCAATAGCGGGAAGGGTGATGGGGGAATTGGCTCATGCGAGACCAGTGGTGGCCTGCTCGTAAACGGTACGATTCGCCATAGCGGGTGGAGGACTAGGTGTGCGAGAACGGGATGGTGGTGGGGAAACGTGTGGTGAAACGTGTGGTGATGGCTTCGGTGTGAAATCGAAAGCGGGGGTGGACTGCGAAAATGAAGAAGAGCTAGAAGAAGCTACCTCGGACGCAAAAGATGAGAAGGAAGACCTGATCGTAAACGGATTCGGCGGAGGTCCCTGCGAACGCGTACGAGGCATCAACTGAAAAACCAAATACGAACAAGTAAGCAAACTCTAACGACGACTCACTAAACTAGACAAGACACTAAAGCAAATATTTTTTTTGATTTTTTTTAAAATTTTTAGACTCCTACGACTCGACAAACACAAATAGCACGAAATATGTCAAACAAGTCCAAACAAAGTAATCAACGCAATCACCAAAGAATCCCCGGCAACGGCGCCAAAAACTTGTTCCCCGATGATTCCTTGACTTCCCGAACTTTCAAAAAGCTTCAATCAGCCTCCAATGGTCGTCCAAGAACTCTCTAATTCGTAATGGTCGTTGTAGTATAGTGGTAAGTATTCCCGCCTGTCACGCGGGTGACCCGGGTTCGATCCCCGGCAACGGCGCCAAAACCTTGATGTGCTACGAGTGGTTTAACAAAAACAACTAAATTAAACCCTAAACTAGACTCTCTAAGCTTTAAATTTATAAAACTAAGAGTCTCTAAACCCTAAACCACACGACCGGCAAGTGTACCGATCAATGTAGTATAGCCTAAGGAAGTCCGAGTATCGAACCCAAGAGACTCTACTGAATTCTGCTAACGACTTTATCTAGACTTAGACTGACACGACTTAACTAAATGTTTATTGATTTGTGATGTGCAACTTTTGGTTTAACAAAAACAACTAAATTAAACCCTAAACTAGACTCTCTAAGTTTTAAATTTATAAAACTAAGACTCTCTAAACCCTAAACCACACGACCGGCAAGTGTACCGATCAATGTAGTATAGCCTAAGGAAGTCCGAGTATCGAACCCAAGAGACTCTACAAAATTCTGCTAACGAATTTATCTAGACTTAGACTGACACGACTTAACTAAATGTTTATTGATTTGTGATGTGCAACTTTTGGTTTAACAAAAACAACTAAATTAAACCCTAAACTAGACTCTCTAAGTTTTAAATTTATAAAACTAAGACTCTCTAAACCCTAAACCACACGACCGGCAAGTGTACCGATCAATGTAGTATAGCCTAAGGAAGTTGTTGGGATTGAACCCTATGAAGAGGAACAGATAATTAAAGCCAAAACTGGATCAGAACAGTGGATCCAGAATAAGCAGACGTTTACAATCGATCATGCAAATCTCTCCCCTTGAAAGTGTTTTTTTTTCCTATCTACTGACCTCCTATCTACTGATCTTACTAAGTGCTGTTCTACATCTGCTGCCTTGCATCTACTGCCAAATGTCAAAGACTGATGGAAGATCAAAGCTCTGCTGATTCAATCTACTGTCTTGAGTCAAGTGCTGCTGATCCGGACAAGCACTGCTGGGTTCACAGCAGTGGAAGGAAGCAGCAGCTGTTTAAGTCTTTTATGTATTGTAATGTATAGCAGTAGTTAACATAGCAGTAGTTAAACATAGCAGTGTTTGTAAAGATCAGAGGTTAGAGTTTGTTAGGAGGTTAGAGGTCACTTTCATGGTGACATCAGCTGAAGATGCTCAGTGGTTTGCTAGTGCCTATAAATAGAACAGTACCATGCACTGTTCTATTTAGCTCTTTTCACCACACTGTCTTCTTTGCACGAACAAACTATTGAGCTCTGGCTGAGGGGGAGTTTGCATTCTTACATCAATCATTGTAATCGTTGTTGAAACAAATTCAATCTTTCGATTCATTGTGTAAAGATGTTTGATTAAAGTATTACTCTCGTTTGATTGTATGCAAAGTTTGTTTTCATCTTAATTCCGCTGCACACTCATCCATTTCCATCTTAATTTCAAACGAAAAATACAATCAAAAAGAAACTCAGATCCAACAATTGGTATCAGAGCTTGGACAGTCAAATTTGATTTAACAATCTTTTTGACGTAAATAGTTCAGCTCATTACAGTTGATACTGATCGTTTGTTCGTCCGTTGAAAAACAGAGCAAGGATAAATCACCATTAAAGTTGATTTCTCAGTGTCTGTAAAACAACAAGAATGATGTCACAATCTCAAGATGACAAAAACAACATCGGCTCACTTTTTAAACCACCTATGCTAAAACGAAATGAGTACAACATCTGGCAGAGGAGGATGGATCACATCCTCGCTCAACAAAGCACAGGTTGTTGGAGGTCTGTCACCTTTGGTCCTCATGTTCCTTCAGTGCCAAGCGCTGAAGATGCTAAAAAGTTCGTTCCAAAACCAATTGAAAACTATACCGAAACCGACTTTCAAAAGATCGAACTAGATGCTAAAGCATTTAGCATCATAGCATCAGCGCTGCCCAATGAAATATATGCTGGACTGTTACACTGTAACAGTGCCAAAGAATTATGGGAAGCACTTAAGGAACAGTTTGGAGGTACTGAAGAAGTCATAGAAAACAATAGGGAAATCCTGAACCAACAGTACGAAACATTTTGTCATGTTAGAGGTGAATCACTGACTCAACAATTTGAGCAGTTTAGTTGTCTCATCAGTGAACTGAGGCTTGTTAATACTACTTTTACAAACTCGACTCAAAACAGCAGGTTCCTCAGGTCACTGCCCGAAAAATGGGACACTATAGCCTTTGTCACCAGAAATTCACCTGAGTTCAAGGATCTGACCTTGACCCAACTCCATGGTCGACTCCTGACCTACGAAAGGGAGTTGAACCAGAAAAGGAATTTACAAGAGTCAGGAAAAGCCGTTGATGATTATACATTCGGTAACACTGCTCTTTTGGGTCAAGAAGAATCTGGGAGCAGTGGTAAGGACCAGGGTTATGATCATTTCATTGACATAACTGCTGGAGCAAATTTTAACAACCCTGATCCTCACTCTGCAAGTTATGCATTCACTGCAAACGAAAACCAGATGTCAGATAATTTAAGCTTTGAACTCAATGATCTACAACATTTTGATCCCACTGACTTAGAAGAGATGGATATTTTGCACCAATTGGCTTTGCTTAGTGTAAGAACAAGCAAATTCTACAAAAGAACAGGGAGAAAGTTCCCAGGGTTGCATGGGAATCTAAGGGTTGGGTTGGATAAATCAAAAATCAAGTGTTACAAGTGTAATAGACTAGGTCATTTTGCTAGAGAATGCAGGAGTCAAACCACTGGTCCCATAATCACTCATCCTAGCTCAAATTCTAGACCTCAAAGTCAAAACACTGTCCACCATACCCAATATACCCCAGCAGCACATGTAAACACTGCTCACTATGCTGCTGCCCCTGTGCCTGTGCATTATTTCCAAACCACTGTTCCACAGATCCAATATGTTCAAACCCCTGTTCCACAGGCACCAGTGCAGGTTGCACCTCAAACCACTGCTCCAGCAGCAACACAACCAGATCAACAAAGCTTTTTCACTCAAGGGTTTGTTGACTAGAGCAGTATGCCTGAAGACCTTAGTGATGAAAATTTTGCACTCTATGCTTTTAATGAACCTTCAAATGATGAATTTTGTTTGATGGCATTAGAGTCAATACAGGAGGAGGTTGAAACTGAGGAGGAACAGCTAAGTAATGAAACAGTGGATGAGGTGACTGAAGCAGTGGTTACTGCTATGGCTGGTGAAGTACTGTTGGGAGAAAGTTCAGGTTCCCTGATTGAACCACTGACAGATCCTTGGTCCGAAGAGGACAAACAAGAAGAGAAGGAAGAAAGGGCTGGTGAAAAGAAGGTGAAAGCTGATGTTGATGAAGATCATCAATGTGATTGTGCTATGATGGCAGCTGCCAAGGTATCTCCTCAAGTTCTTGAAAAACTGTGTTCTGATAATTGCATAATTGCTTTTGCTAACATTAAAGAGGTGAATGAAAACCTTCGGGATAAAGTCTTATCTGATGAAGTCAAATTTGAAAGGTCTTTAAAAGAACTTAAAAACAAATTGACTGAAAAAGAAAAAGAGATCAGTTGTTTAAAAGAAGAGCAAAGCATAACCAAAACCCAACTTCAAACTATGGTAGAAAAATACAAAGTTTGCAAAAAGGAGTTGGAATCCACCCAGATTACTTGTGAAAGATGGGTGGAATCCTGTAGAGGATATGAGGTTATGCTTGAAAAACAGAGAAAAAGCAATGTGAAATTTGGAGTTGGATTTAGAAAACATGATGATGAAAACACTGCTTTTGAAAACTCTGTTCAAATCAAAACCACTGATGTGACCACTGAGTTCACACCCACAAACAAGAATGGCCAAGAAGTGAAAATCACTGACAAACTTGGTAACAAAATCACACTTGACAGACCAATTGGATCCTCTACTTTTGAGGAGCTTGAAGAATACCAATTTAAACCAAAATGGTCTGATGAGTGTGATATTCTTGAAAATTTCAAGCCAATGGACTTTACATCAACTGATGGTGTTAAAGCTCCTAAAGCTAAAGTTATACCTCTCAAGGACATCCCGGCAGTGGTTAAAACCTCTGCTGCAAAGGAGTCTGAAAAGAGAAAGAAGAAAGAAAAAATTGATAACTTGTTTTGTGAATTCTGTGAGAAAAGGAATCATCTAACAAAAGATTGTTTCCACTTGAAAGCTTATGATTTAAACAGAAGAAGTGTCATTGTCCCAGCAGATAGTTGCACTATTTGTGGTAAAACAAACCACAAAACTCAAGCATGTGTGTACCTCAAAAACTTTGATGTGAAAAAGAATGAGTACATTGCTAAAACATCCTTGAGTCCATCATCATCATCAACATCCGTCAAATTCACCAAGAAACAACCACTGTTTGTGCCAGTTCAAACAGCTGTTACAAAACAGTTGAACCAAACATCTGTCAAAAGAGATGTTCAGGTTACTGATGCACCCCCTGCTAATCAATTCAGGAAAGGCAAGGATAAACAGTCTTACCAAAGGATTCCACACGTTTATGAGACCTACAAAAGGTCCTCTAAACCCAGAGTGAACAGGCATCCTTTTGGTTACCAGCAGCTGATTGGTCAGGACCTACAACAGTGGTTAGAGAAACACTGTCCTAAAACAGTTCAAACCCCTGACCTAACCACTTTCCATCATTCTGCTTCCATCCCAGACACTGTTGAGACCCCATCCAAAGCCCTGCTGGCTTTGGAGACCCTAATGAACTAATCCTTTTACTTCATGTGCAGGGAGCTTCTGCATGCTTTGATAGTCTTTGGTATGTAGATAGTGGAGGCTCCAGGCACATGACAGGATGTAAAGCCCTCCTCAAAGACTTTAAAATCCATGGTGGGGGTGATATATCCTTTGGGAATAATAGTAAAGGAAAAGTTCTAGGGTCTGGTACAGTGCAGTCTGGAAAAGTAAAATTTGAAAATGTCAATCTAATAGACAATCTAAAATTCAACCTTCTGAGTGTGTCCCAAATGAGTGACAAGGGATTTGGGTCATTCTTCACAAAAGACTGTTGTATGATTGTTGGACCAGAAATGGTCAAAAAGATTGAAGCAATAATCAAAACTGGTCAAACTAAACTTGTTGCTCAAAGAAGTGGCAATGTTTATGTTGTTGACATGTCAAAAGAGTGTCCCAGAGCTGATGCCTGTCTGTTCTCAGCTGCCTCTAACAAAGAGACAGAACTTTGGCACAGAAGGCTGGGGCACACAAATCTTAAGACAATAACTGAAATTTCAAAAAATGGTTTGGTGAGAGGCCTACCACAAAAATTGTTTTCATGTCCTGAACATTGCATTTCCTGTTTAAAATGAAAACAACATAAAAGTTCCTATAAGTTCATTGAAGAGTCCAAAACAACCCAGTGTTTGCAAATGCTGCACATGGATTTGTTTGGCCCAGTTCAAGTCATGAGCCTTAAAAAGAAAAGATATTGTTTGGTTATTGTCGATGACTTTTCTAGGTTCACATGGACTTTCTTTTTGCACTCAAAAGATGAAACTGCAGGCATTTTGCAAGACTTTGTAATACAGGTTGAAAAACAATTTGACCTTCCAGTGAAAAGCTTCAGGAGTGACAATGGCACATAATTCAAAAATAAGCAGCTGGATGCCTTCTGTGTGAAGAAAGGGATTGTAAGGCAGTACAACATCCCTAGAACACCAGAGCAAAATGGGGTAGTAGAGAGGAAGAACAGAACTTTGATTGAGGCTGCCAGAACCATGCTTGCAGATTCAGGTTTGCAATTAACTTTCTGGGCAGAGGCAGTAAACACTGCTTGCTATGTTCAGAACAGAGTTTTAATAAACCCCAGGCACAAAAAGACTGCTTATGAAATTCTGTATAAAATAAAACCACTGATATCTTACTTCAAGGTGTTTGGCTGCCCATGCTTTATTTTGAACTTAAAAGATTCCATTTCAAAATTTGCAGCCAAAATTGATTGTGGTTATCATCTGAGATACTCAACCACTGCCAAGGCCTACAAAGTGTTCAATACACGGACCAAGGCAGTGGAGGAGACTTTGGATGTAAAGTTCAATGAACTTTCATCAATGAAAATCCCAGCAAATCCTGCTGATCTGTTTAATCTTGATAAATTTACTTTTGAAAATACTGCTGTCAAGACTAACAGTGCAGGTCCATCAGAGGATACAACACTAGACTATGGGTATGAAATCATCATCCCTCAAAGGTCTGCCACAAAGGGAAAAGCATCAGTTGTTCAAAACAGCTGTCAAAGCTCAACCACTGCTACCTCAACAGTTGTTGACCAAAGTAGCCCATCAACCACTGCTTCCACATCCACAAACACTGCTGACAAAAGTCCTCAAACAGTGGATAAAATTCAGCAGATGTCCACTCCATTACCTCCTATTCCACCACCTTTTGAAGCCACTGCTGGTTCATCAAAGTCCCCAGCAGTGGTTGGCTCAGATGATACACATTTGCAGCCTTCACCAACCAATGCCATCATACCATACCAAGGAGATTTAATCTTCTTGCCATCTCATCCACCTGATCAAATCATTGGCAACATAAATGAAGGGGTGCTCACAAGAAGCCAAACCCAAAACATTTGTCTTTTTGCTGGTTTTCTATCACTCCATCAGCCAGTCAAGTACCAAGAGGCACTGAAATACAACAGCTGGGTAGAAGCCATGCAAGAGGAGCTCCAACAGTTTAAAAGACAACAAGTATGGGAGCTTGTACCACTGCCAACAGAGGTTAGTCCCATTGGCACAAAGTGGGTCTTCAAAAACAAAACTGATGAAAGGGGTATTGTTGTCAAGAATAAAGCCAGGCTTGTGGTTCAAGGTTACAGACAGGAAGAGGGGATTGATTATGATGAAACATTTGCCCCTGTTGCAAGATTAGAAGCAATTAGACTGTTCCTGGCCTTTGCTGTTAACCACAATATGAAGGTGTTTCAAATGGATATCAAAAGTGCTTTCCTCTATGGTAATATTCAAGAAGAGGTATATGTTTGTCAACCTCCAGGCTTTGAGGATCCATTTTATCCAGATCATTTCTACAGGCTAAACAAAGCCTTGTATGGCTTGAAACAAGCACCAAGGGCCTGGTATGAAACTCTTTCCACCTTTCTACTCTCAAATGGTTTCAAAAGAGGTACCATTGATAAAACACTGTTTTTAAAATGGAGAGGAAAGGATTTAATGATTGTCCAAATTTATGTGGATGACATTATTTTTGGAAGCGCATGTAATAAAATGTGTGAAGAGTTTAGGGAACTCATGACAACTGAGTTTGAAATGAGTGCAATGGGTGAGCTGCAATGCTTTCTTGGTCTCCAAGTACAGCAATTGCAAAATGGAACTTTCATTCATCAAAGTAAATATGCTAAAGAACTTTTAACTAAATTTGATATGAATGATTGTAAACCATGCAGCACACCCATGGCAACAAATAAGCTAGTCATGTCTGATGAAAAGGATGAGCTGATTGACCAAACACTTTATAGAAGCATGATTGGGTCTTTATTGTACCTAACTGCATCTAGACCAGACATCATGTTTGCAACATGTGTCTGTGCAAGAAGTCAATCAGCTCCCAGAAAATCAAATCTCATTGCTGTAAAAAGGATTTTCAGATACATAAAAGGTGCTCCCACACTTGGTATCTGGTATCCAGCTAATGGGAATATCAAGCTTTCAGGCTTTTCAGACAGTGACTTTGCTGGATGCCACACCACAAGGAAGTCCACATCAGGAGGGTGCCAGTTTCTAGGTGATTGCTTAGTCTCATGGCAAAGCAAAAAGCAAGCAGCTGTTTCAACATCCACTGCTGAAGCTGAATACATTGCTGCTGCAAGCTGTACAGCCCAACTCCTGTGGCTTCAAAATCAGTTACTGGATTTTGGTATCACTGCCTTAAAGACACCACTTATGTTGGATAGCCAGGCAGCAGAAAATATCATCAAAAATCCAGTTTCCCATTCAACCACCAAACACATCGACATCAGACATCACTTTGTGAAGGATTGCGATGAAAAAGGTTTGATTTCTCTGCATCATGTCCCAACTAAAGATCAGCTGGCTGATGTGCTCACAAAGGCACTTGATACAGCCACCTTTGAAAGCTTGGTCTCTAGAATTGGGATGCTAAACATGGAATAATAAGCAAAATCTTGTTTTTCTATGCATAAAAGCAACAAAATGTTTTCAGAAAATCAAAAATCCATCCTTAAAAATAGCTAAAAATGAAGTTTTCATTAAAAATCCTTAAAAGTCTGCCATAACCACTGTTTTGTTCAAAAGTCTGCTCTACTTCAAAAGTCTGTCCACTGCTGAAAGCCATCCTCTGCTCTCTCACTTTTCTTGATAACCTCTGTTGTTCAAAAGCAGAGTCTTATCCACTGATATACTATCCACTGATAGTAAAAATCACCCACTGCTTCCATTTTACCGTTGTAACTACTGCTTTCATCAATAGCTTTCACCAATGTACTGTCCTTCATTTCATCAGAGTTTGGCATGTGGGCAGTACATAATGATCAGTACTTTTGTAACGGCTGCCACCTCAGCCTTCACTTTTCCCTTATAAAATCCCCCATTCACCATAAAACAGGGTTTTACTGTCGAATTGAATTCTTAAAAATTCTCTTCTCAAAACAGTTTTTCATCTCACTTCTTCACATATTTCTTCGATCAATCATCCTCAAAATGACAAAATCAAAGAAATCTGCAAAACCCACTTCCAAATCATCATCAAAAACAGCCTCTCAAAAGGCAACCTCCACCGAAATTCCATTTAAACCATCTCACAATCTCCTGGGTCTTCTCACAAAACCAGGAACCACCAAAGTTTTCAACTCCATCCTTGACATTATGGCAAAATCAAAGTACAAAACTTTGTTAACCGCCGATGCACCCATCTATTTGGCGACCCAAAGAGAGTTTTGGAAAAATGCAACCCTTGCAAAACAAGGAGACACTGTCACTGCCATAAACTCTTTTATAAAGGGAAAAGCTGTCCAAATCACGCCACAATCCATATCAGAGGTCTTTCAACTCAATGATCAGGAAGGTAAAAATGCTTTCACAAAATATGAGTTACAAAATGACTTCATTGAGAGAGGGTATGAAGCAACAATGATGAAGAAAATTACCTTAGAAAAAGGTTGTTTTCCTTCTGCAACCAGATTTTTATTCCATACCCTCCTCCTATGTGTTTCAAATAAAACCACTTCTTTCAATGAAATCCCTTTAAAGATTCAAAATCTGGGATATGCTATTCTTCAAGAAGAAAATTTTAACTATTCTCGGGAAATTTTCAAAGATTTGGTTAATAATGTTGCATCAAAATCATTCTTACTGTTTCCAAGGTTTTTGAGTTACTATTTTGAAAAGAAATTCAGTAAGGATGATTTAGCTATAATAAACCAAGGTGATCCTACTCAAATAAACAGTTTAACAACTGAAACTTTTTCAAGGATGTTAGCACCTTGCAAAACACAAGCAGAGGTGCCTGAGCAGATTTTAGCAGTTACAACTGCTCCTCAGGTATCTGCTGCTGAGCCCACTGCTCAAGGTGATCAAAGTAGCAAAACAACTGCATTGAAACCCACACCTACAATCACCAAAAAGCCACACTAAAAGAAAAATCAAAACCCCCCCAAACCCATCAAAAAGGCATCTCTGGAGGATGAGATACCAGAGCAAATGCCAGTGACAAAACAAAAGTCACAAGAAACCACTGCTGCTACTTCCTCACAGCAGTTGGTACAAATATCTCAACCCATAACCGAAACTCCTCCTGCTTCTTCACAAAAAGAACAGGTTGTACAAATAGGGTCCCCACATCATGATGCTCTGGAAACACTTGTTTCTATCATCCACAGCTCAATACCCGGAGCAAACCCACTTTCTACACCACCACTCACATCCAAAATTCCATCCCCAATAAAACCACTGTTGGATGCAATTGATTTGAACCAGGCACTATCCAGTCCTTCTCAATCACCTATCAATGAGAATATACCTCAAAAATTGACTGGGTCTGATGTATCAATCTTTGCTAACCCACCAACACAACCTGAGGAGGTTACACCCCTTAAGTTACAAGTAACTTTTGGTGGTAGTCCAAGTGAAGCAGCCACTACAACTGTTGAACCCACTGGTTTACAGTTGGACAATGGTTACATCAATAAGACTTCCTTGGAGGCAATTCCTTACATAGCACCTCTGCCAACCACCAGTGGATTTATCTATCCTACTGGCAACATCAAAAGGTTGTCAAGTGTTGAAGGAAGAAGACCCCAGTACCAAGACAAAGGGGCATCAGTGGTAGATGTTTGGAGTACACTCCCTACCTCAACCACTGATAAAACCACTACTAGTGGGAAATCAGATGATCCCATTAAATTGGGTGATGATTTAAAATACATGGATTTGACGGAACGTGTTGAAAAGTTGGATACATCTGTGGCAGATATTAAAAATATGCTGCAACAGGTGTTGACAATACAAAAGATGCAATCCACTGTTGTTCCACCTCAAGCACCTGCTCCATCACAAGCATCTGCAACAAATGAGCTCTGGAATCTTTTTCAACCTTTTCTCCAACAACAACAAGCAATGGCAGATCAGCAACATGAACTTCATGTCAAAAATCTGAGAACCATTATGGAGTCTAGGTACAAGAACACTCAAGCAGATATCAAGGCAATTAAGGCCCATCTCTTGGAAACCACTGGCACTGCTCCTCCAACATTATTTTTCATTGATCAACTCCCAGAAGATAATGCCAAAAAGGGGGAGAGAATTCAGGAGTGGAAGAAAAAGGGGATAGATGATGGTCTTTATGTTGAACCTGAAAAGGATGCTTTGACCAGAAAAATTCCCTTGCCAGATGGTAGCAAAAAGGTTGATGCTACTCAAGAAGCACTTGATGCAGGAGTAGCAAGTGTTAAAAGAGATAGAATGGCAAAGGATATCTCAAGATGGAATGAGAAGAAGAGAGCTTTTATGGAACTGTATGCGCAGGGTTGTTCTGGTTCAAAGGTTTCTAAAAGGCCCAAGACAAAAAGGCAATCAAAATCCATTCCATCCAGTATTCCAAAGCCTCCAAAACCATCATCCAAAAGCCATAAGCATCAAACCTCCATCCAAACAGTTATTGTAACTCCTGCTGTACCAACTACTGCTGGTGCTTCAGTTGTTTCAACATCTGTTCCTACTTCAACACACACCACCTCAACACACACCACAATCACTGCCTTACCACCACCATCTCCACCAAAAACAACACCTGCTGACATACAGCAGAAGACAGCAGATGTTATAACATCTGTTGTAATGACAACAGTGGTTGAAACACCAGTTGTTTCAACAGTTGTTAGTAAATCACAATCCACTGCCACTACATCCACCACCACTGTTCCATCCAAAACATCATCAGTCCCTCCCACAAAAAGGAGAAGACTAATTCTCAAAGATGATGACAATTCACCACCACAAACATCTTCAAAATCTTTAGCACTTGTCAAAATTCCAAAACCTGTTCCTCTCTCTTCAGTTAAAATACACAAGCCCTTGCCTCCTGCAGGTATTCAATTTCCTCTTGAACTAGCAGCTGTTAGAGAAGAAATAAAATCTTTTTACTTTGAGGATGACCCTGCCAAAAGGAGTTTGCCATCAATAAAAGGATATCCCTGGCCTAAAAATATTGATGAATATTTGGAAATCAAGGCCAAACAAGCAGAGGATATCTCAAACAAAAACACAAAAGGGAAATCTGACAAAGAAATTTCAAGATACTATCAATATCTGCTCACACTAGTCAGATCCCTAGAACAATTTGCAAAAAATGTCAGTCAACAAATTTCAGAAAAAGCAGCTGAAACTTTGGAAAAAGACTACATTAAAAGCACCATGGCTCACAAAAAGGGAGAGTCCAAAAGGAATGTGCCTGACAAGTGAGCTGAAGAGAATGAAAGACGAACTGGATGCTGCTGATTATGGTAATAAAAGACAAATTGCTAGATGGAAAGAAGATATGGTCAGGGCAACCTACAAAAGGTTGGAGGAACTAAGAAAGAAAGATCCAAATGTTCCTAAAAAACCTGACTATCCTGAAGCAGAGGTTTCTGAAAAACCAACAAAGCTGAAATTCAGGAGAGCCACTGCTCCAGCTGGTGCTGCCATCTACAAAAGAAGGAGCAAAAACCAGTTGAGTATGGAAACAATTCAAGATCTATTAGCTGGAGATGCCATTGTAAAAGTAGGCACGGAAGTAATGATAAAAGAAGATCTTGAATTGGAACAAACTGCAACAACTGCTCAGCCAGTTTTGAATAGGCCAGCCTCTCCAAATACTTCTGCTAATAAACATCTCCCAAGAAACCCACCAGGCTCAAAAATACAAAAGTGGGAAACTGATAAACAGTCCTGCGTATTGACTTTGCTCAGGTCTGATGGCGAAGTGAAGAAAATATCAAGGGAACAAGCTCTTGGCCTGAGTCTTGAAGATTTGCAGGATCTCCTTGATCTTCCACTTAGCAGGGATGATGAAGATACAGATGCCTTAAACTTTGAACTGCAATTCAAAGGCCAGATAAGGGAACTGTTGATGAGGCAATAAAGATCTCCACAAATAATGAGGAGTTTTGGCATTATCTGTTCCAGGGGGAGATTGTTGGGATTGAACCCTATGAAGAGGAACAGATAATTAAAGCCAAAACTGGATCAGAACAGTGGATCCAGAATAAGCAGACGTTTACAATCGATCATGCAAATCTCTCCCCTTGAAAGTGTTTTTTTCCTATCTACTGACCTCCTATCTACTGATCTTACTAAGTGCTGTTCTACATCTGCTGCCTTGCCTCTACTGCCAAATGTCAAAGACTGATGGAAGATCAAAGCTCTGCTGATTCAATCTACTGTCTTGAGTCAAGTGCTGCTGATCCGGACAAGCACTGCTGGGTTCACAGCAGTGGAAGGAAGCAGCAGCTGTTTAAGTCTTTTATGTATTGTAATGTATAGCAGTAGTTAACATAGCAGTAGTTAAACATAGCAGTGTTTGTAAAGATCAGAGGTTAGAGTTTGTTAGGAGGTTAGAGGTCACTTTCATGGTGACGTCAGCTGAAGATGCTCAGTGGTTTGCTAGTGCCTATAAATAGAACAGTACCATGCACTGTTCTATTTAGCTCTTTTCACCACACTGTCTTCTTTGCACGAACAAACTATTGAGCTCTGGCTGAGGGGGAGTTTGCATTCTTACATCAATCATTGTAATCGTTGTTGAAACAAATTCAATCTTTCGATTCATTGTGTAAAGATGTTTGATTAAAGTATTACTCTCGTTTGATTTTATGCAAAGTTTGTTTTCATCTTAATTCCGCTGCACACTCATCCATTTCCATCTTAATTTCAAACGAAAAATACAATCAAAAAGAAACTCAGATCCAACAGAAGTCCGAGTATCGAACCCAAGAGACTCTACTGAATTACGCTAACGACTCTATCTAGACTTAGACTGACACGACTAATCTAAATGTTTATTGATTGGGGGTTTTACTAAAAATCCTAAAAATGCAAATAACGACTAACTAGACTAGCTAAGGAACTAGCACGAACTCACACGGAAGACGGAACTCAAGGATGATGAAGGAACTACCTAGACAGGAATCCTGATTGCTTTTAGTTATGATTATAATTGGAAGTTGTCTGCTATGGAACCGGGATCTTGGAATTCTCACCCCTCGGGAAATCTAAGGACCCCTAATCCTTCTCAAGAGCACGCTAAGATTCCCTAAAGGTTGTTAAATTACCGGTTATTAGACTCCCTTACAAGACATCTAATGGGTTTATAAAAGTATCCTAAAAGGCTCACTCCCTTACGAGACCTAAACCTAGGATAGGTTTGTTTTCTCAGCTAGACTTGCTAGACAGCAGCCAAAAGGTTAACTTCCTAAGAAGGACCCACCTTACGGTTTAATCACTTAGACCTAGCAATAATCTCGCGCCTTACAGCTATTGACGATTAGTAGAACACTTGATTTTATTAAATTACCAATTATTACTTCTAAGGTTACTTATGCAATTTTCACCCTAAAGGATCAAAGATTTATTATGTGATATAGACACTCACCAAAACCTAAAACCCTAGCCCGACTCTATTCCGTGATAAAGACCGTCACCAAGAATCAAGCGAAGCAATTATCAATAATAAAACAATACCAAGCATGCAAACACATCTAACTGATAGAACAAACCGTTTACAATTTATAAACTATCCATAACATTCAAAAATCCAATAATAATCAAAACATAGCAATCATTCATCCATGTCTAGGTAGTAACAAGAAGTTTAGCCAACAATCATTGTATCAAAAGACATAACAATCATCAACAAATCAGAATTCATCATGAATAAACAAAGAACAAACGAACGAGAAGAATAAACGAGAAGTTAAAACCTTCAAACCCGAGTGCTCCCTAGCCTTCCACGATGATTCCTAGCTTCCCGAATGCTTCAAACGCCTCTAATCAGCCTCTAAACTTCTCCAAAATTCGTAACTTTTCGTATATATCCGGCTGTGAACGATTATGATGAATTTATAACTCAAAACCCTAAATTGCCATGCAAGTTACGACTGTCCGCGATATATAACTCCCACGCGGCCCGTGTCACAGAACACATAAGCTAATGCGGGCCGCGAGTCTCTTAAATACCGGATTGTTCTTTTAAGTTAATGCGGCCCGCGTATGAATGTCTCATAAGCTGAAGCGGGCCGCCTGAGACCTTCAGGTTTGATTTTTCACTTCGTTTCAACTCCCGAGCTTCCGGTTTCCGATCCAGTCTTTCTCCTTTCCATATTATGGCTTGTATCTGCTTCTTTTGGCTGCAAAGACCTGGAAATCACAAACTATCAAAAGTATGTACATTCTATGCTAAAACGGAACTAAATCTAACTATCTAACGACTAAAACTAGATGCGAATAAAGATGTATTTTGCAATACATCAAATATCCCCACACTTAACCTTTTTTCGTCCCTGAAAAAGAATTATGCAAACGAAATCATAGTCGGAATAATCGAACGGATCAAAAGCTTATGTTACTTTATTAAAACCGAAACTCGTGTTAGCCGCGATTGCAAGTATATTAATCCACTTAAACCCAACCCGGTTCCAAGCCCTTATCATGCAATTTTAGTTCAAGTTCGGTCAATCTACCTAGGGTCTCACACTAAGAGTTGCAAGTCCACCTAATCCCCCCTCAAGCTTATAGGACAAAAGGAACAACCACTGGGTTATTTCCTAACCGTTTTATACCAAGATCAAGAGAGTTTAAAATCAAATCTATTTTTTCATTTTTTTTCATTTTTTTTTCTTTTCTTTTCTTTTTTTCTTCTTTCGTGAGTCTAGACGATGCTTTCCCTAACCAAGAGGTATTCCGGCTGTAGAGTCGCTATCCCCAACCACAGATTACTTAGGTTTCGGTACTTTTATTCGGCAATTCGATTTCACACATCCCAGAGGCATTCCGGCTGTAGAGTCGCTATCCCCAACTCGGATTACATAGACCTGTGCTACTTTCAGTTAGTTTCTAGCTCACTTTTATTCTATTTTTTTCTCAACGAGATAATGACTAAAAACTCTAACGATCTTAACTTATAACGGCATCCCTTATACTATTTTTGGCGGTTTCAGTTTCTCCACTCTCACTAGATGAGAACCCACTAGTAGACCGACAATTAGGTAATTTTAGATCAAAGGAACCCAGAACCGAATCAAGCCTACCCGCATATCCCAAACTAGACACAAGCACGATTATTTTATTCTCATATTATTATTTTTTGAACCCGAACAAAAATCCAACTTTTCTATCATTTTCCGTTTTTATTTTGCAAACTTCTTATCTCAAAAGACATTTTCTACTTTTTAATTTTTTTTATTTTTCAAATTTTTTTTTTTTGTATTTTTCGACTTTTTATGACTCCAGACTCTACTAATCTAGACACTAAACGATAGTTCCCATCCCCACACTTAAACTTTACATTGCCCTCAATGTAAGATGGAAACCGACTCAATAACTAAAAATAAATAAGAAATAAAAGACCAAGGGCAAATCGGAAAGGACTTAGCTGGTTTATTTTCCGCGAATGCTCCAAAACTCTCGTCCAATCTAGCTCGATCGTATAGCATTTCGTTCGCGATCGGCTTTGACACTGACTAGTATGCTTAGTAAATACCTTGAATCTGATAAGCAGCTCCAAAATCACCCGAATGGAGATTGAGTACGGGTGGTACATATTCAAACCTGCATCAACAAAAACAAGCACAATACCAAAGCAATACCGACTCGACACAAAAAATGACTCAAAACTACTAACTTAGACGCATGGTACAAAATATAAAAGTATAATGCAAGCACATACCCCTTTTCCGACGACTCTAACCAGCAACGATGGTGTTATGATGATGATAATGGTTGTTTAATGGAAATGGATGAATGGATGGTGATTTATGAAACAAATTTGGGCCCAGACTGCTGTTCATCGAAAAACAAGACCCACGCGGCCCGCGTGATATATAGGGTAAGTCGAAGCGGGCCGCGAGTGTCCAAATAATTCAAACGTCCATTAAGTTCATGCGGCCCGCCTAAAATGAAGTAAATGGCTAATGCGGGCCGCCTGGACAGCAAAAACAGCAGCAATGCATAACAGTGACAGCAGATTCAATTGGAATTTATTTTATTTATTCCTAAATTAACCCTAGCCCTGTATTATGTCGTTTTGAACAAAAAAAATAGTACCTGGGCAATGCTCGTCTGCTGAGTTCGGTCTTCGTAAATAGGCGTGTACCTGCAAAAACTTTTACGACACACAAAATACGCAAAAACACGAAACGACGCAAACGACACTAACATCCTAACTAACGACACGATACGAACTACGAATCAAAATACAAACTCTACAAATAAGTCACAGTCATTCACGCACTTACGGAGGATCATATAAGCGGAGCTCACCTCCAAACAAACTCTTACGGGCTCTAGCACTATTATCCATAATATTTCCCGTATTTCTTCCAACTATCTCATACCTCTCCCACTCTCTCAACTCGTCATCGGCCAGATCCCCACACTTGGGCTTTGCCACCTTCTCTAAACTTGGCGCATTAACCACCTTTTTCTCTTCTCTATCATTCTTCTCACTCTTCGCACTTCCCTCTACCAATGCTACCACCTCGACTTTCTCACTCGACCCTCTCGCATTATTTACCTCAAAAACTACCGACTCGTCGCCCGCTCGAAGTGTAATCGTGCCTAAGAAGACATCTATAAGCGCCTTAGCCGTGTTCAAGAACGGGCACCCTAAAATCAACGGCACTCTATCATCGGCCTCCATGTCTAACACTACAAAATCAGCCGAAAAAACAAACTTATCAACTTTCACCAATAAATTCTCTACAATCCCTCTAGGATACTTAACCGTCTTATCTGCTAACGAGAGGGTCATACGAGTTGGCTTCAAATCACCAAGGCCTAGTTTTTCGTAAAATGAATATGGCATCAAATTAATACTAGCACCAAGGTCCGCCAACGCGTGGTTTTTAACATCACCACCAAACAAACAAGGGATCGTAAAAATGCCAGGATCAGTGAGTTTCTCAGGAAGTTTATTTAAGATCACCGCAGAACACTCTCCACTCAATGGAGTACTAGAACACTTACCTACCCTATCTTTCCGCTTAAGAAAATCCTTAAGGAACTTGACATACTTAGGTATGGATCTCAACGCCTCTATGAATGGAATATTCACCTTCAGTTGGGTGAACATCTCAAGAAATGTCTCGTATTCCCTAGCATATAACTGCTGCCTAGCACGAGCGGGAAACGGAAGACGCGAAATATCAATCACTGGCGGTTGCCGAACCTTCTTCGGCTGCTCCTCTACTTTCCTCTCTCCTTGAGGCTTCTCGGTGTGTGCGGTACTTGCTGGGTCTAGCCTCATGTGCACCTTGCCTGGAGCCTCCATCTCAATCACCTCATCTACCTCATCATCACTCCCTAACTCAGCATTCTCTCTCACGACCTCACCTACACTCATCCCACTACGAGTAGTAATTGCTTTCACAGAATGATTAACTGGGTGAGTAGTACCTGAATACTGACCAGAAGGGGATTCTCTCAACTGCCTTACTATATCCCCCACTGTTCTCTTAAGATCTAGAAGAGTGGACTCTTGATTTTTAAGCTGGAGATCGTGACTCTTATTAATTTGATCCTGAGTTTGAACAAATTCAGTTAAGGATTTCTGGGTCGCTTGACTCTGCGTCATCATCGCCTGATTTTGTGTCATCATCTGAGCAAACATCTCTTCTAACCTACTCAAACTACCCTCTGAAGCCTTTCCACTACCTTGACCCTCTTGATTTAAACCTCCACTCATGTAAAGACCTGGCCCCCTATTTTGATACTGACCAGATGGAAAACCAGGGGGATTGCCAGAAGGGCGAAAACTACTACCACTACCCTGCCAGTTGGGGTTAAAACTATTATTATTATTACTAAATAGACCCCTCGACTGACCTGCTATGTACTCTACCTACTCTAACGTAAGTGTAGGACACTCGAGCGTGTCGTGCCCTCCCCTACAAACCTCACACCTATCAACCTTCTTCTTAATCTCATTCAACTCATGCCTCATCTCCTCCCTCATCTCTTTCTTCACTCTCTCGACTACAGCAGCTACCGATGGATCCAAGCTAACTTGGTTTACCCCTCGACCGGCCGAGGTAGTAGGAACAGGAATGGAAGTCCTGCGGGTAGTGCTGTAGTCCATATCAGAATGTGCAAAACTCTCGAATAAATCATTGCACTCATTCACCGTCTTCTTTCCCATAAGCTGCCCTCCTGCTGAAGTATCGAAACACGCTCTAATCTCAGGAGTAAGACCATTGTAGAATTTTTCAACTAACGCCCAATCCGACAAACCATGCTGCGAACAACGAGAAAGAAGCGTCTGAAAATGCTCCCAAACTAAGTGATATGGCTCATCTGGCCCCATGCGAAAGGAGTGAATCTGATCACGAAGGCGAGATGCCTTGGCTGGTGGAAAGTACTTGGCTATGAAAGCATCGCGAAGACCAGCCCAAGTAGTGAAAGTGCCAGCAGGATGAGAATCGAACCAGACGGCTGCACGTCCAGCGAGTGAAAAGGGGAAAACCTGTAGGTACCTAGCATCTAAATTGACACCCTCAATGGAGTAGGTGCCACAAAGACGAGTGATGCGATTTATGTGGGCGGGTGCATCCTCGTCGTCACGACCATGGAACTGGCATGAATTCGTAATGGCGGTCATGATGTAAGAAGGAATCTGCCAGGACCTATCATTCTCAATAGCGGGAAGGGTGATGGGGGAATTGGCTCCTGCAAGACCGGTGGTGGCCTGCTCGTAAACGGTACGATTCGCCATAGCGGGTGGAGGACTATGTGTACGAGAACGGGATGGTGGTGGGGAAACGTGTCGTGAAACGTGGGGTGATGGCTTCGGTGTGAAATCGAAAGCGGGGGTAGACTGTAAAAATGAAGAACTAGAAGAAGCTACCTCGGAAAACTTGATCGTAAACGGATTCGGCGGAGGTCCCTGCGACCGTGTATGGGGCATCAACTGAAAAACCAAATACGAATAAGTAATAAGACACTAACAATGACTCACTAAACTATAAAGACACCAAAGAAAATATTTTTTTTGATTTTTTAAGATTTTTAGACTCCTACGACTCGACAAACACAAATAGCATGAAATATGTCAAACAAGTCCAAACAAAGTAATCAACGCAATCGCCAAAGAATCCCCGGCAACGGCGCCAAAAACTTGATGTGCAACTTTTGGTTTAACAAAAACAACTAAATTAAACCCTAAACTAGACTCTCTAAGTTTTAAATTTATAAAACTAAGACTCTCTAAACCCTAAACCACACGACCGGCAAGTGTACCGATCAATGTAGTATAGCCTAAGGAAGTCCGAGTATCGAACCCAAGAGACTCTACTGAATTACACTAACGACTCTATCTAGACTTAGACTGACACGACTAATCTAAATGTTTATTGATTGGGGGGGTTACTAAAAATCCTAAAAATGCAAATAACGACTAACTAGACTAGCTAAGGAACTAGCACGAACTCACACGGAAGACGGAACTCAAGGATGATGAAGGAACTACCTAGACAGGAATCCTGATTGCTTTTAGTTATGATTATAATTGGAAGTTGTCTGCTATGGAACCGGGATCTTGGAATTCTCACCCCTCGGGAAATCTAAGGACCCCTAATCCTTCTCAAGAGCACGCTAAGATTCCCTAAAGGTTGTTAAATTACCGGTTATTAGACTCCCTTACAAGACATCTAACGGGTTTATAAAAGTATCATAAAAGGCTCACTCCCTTACGAGACCTAAACCTAGGATAGGTTTGTTTTCTCAGCTAGACTTGCTAGACAGCAGCCAAAAGGTTAACTTCCTAAGAAGGACCCACCTTACGGTTTAATCACTGAGACCTAGCAATAATCTCGTGCCTTACAGCTATTGACGATTAGTAGAACACTTGATTTTATTAAATTACCAATTATTACTTCTAAGGTTACTTATGCAATTTTCACCCTAAAGGATCAAAGATTTATTATGTGATATAGACACTCACCAAAACCTAAAACCCTAGCCCGACTCTATTCCGTGATAAAGACCGTCACCAAGAATCAAGCGAAGCAATTATCAATAATAAAACAATACCAAGCATGCAAACACATCTAACTGATAGAACAAACCGTTTACAATTTATAAACTATCCATAACATTCAAAAATCCAATAATAATCAAAACATAGCAATCATTCATCCATGTCTAGGTAGTAACAAGAAGTTTAGCCAACAATCATTGTATCAAAAGACATAACAATCATCAACAAATCAGAATTCATCATGAATAAACAAAGAACAAACGAACGAGAAGAATAAACGAGAAGTTAAAACCTTCAAACCTTCAAACCCGAGTGCTCCCTAGCCTTCCACGATGATTCCTAGCTTCCCGAATGCTTCAAACGCCTCTAATCAGCCTCTAAACTTCTCCAAAATTCGTAACTTTTCGTATATATCCGGCTGTGAACGATTATGATGAATTTATAACTCAAAACCCTAAATTGCCATGCAAGTTACAACTGTCCGTGATATATAACTCCCACGCGGCCCGCGTCACAGAACACATAAGCTAATGCGGGCCGCGAGTCTCTTAAATACCGGATTGTTCTTTTAAGTTAATGTGGCCCGCGTATGAATGTCTCATAAGCTGAAGCGGGCCGCCTGAGACCTTCAGGTTTGATTTTTCACTTCCTTTCAACTCCCGAGCTTCCGGTTTCCGATCCAGTCTTTCGCCTTTCCATATTATGACTCGTATCTGCATCTTTTGGCTGCAAAGACCTGGAAATCACAAACTATTAAAAGTATGTACATTCTATGCTAAAACGGAACTAAATCTAACTATCTAACGACTAAAACTAGACGCGAATAAAGATGTATTTTGCAATACATCAATTTGGGGGGGGGGGGTTTCTAAAAATCCTAAGAATGCAAATAACGACTAACTAGACTAGCTAAAGAACTAGCACGAACTCACACGAAAACTGAACTCAAGGATGATGAAGGAACTACCTAGACAGGAATCCTGATTGCTTTTAGTAATGAATATAATTGGAAGTTGTCTGCTATGGAACCGGGATCTTAAAATTCTCACCTCTCGGGAAATCTAAGGACCCCTAATCTCTCTCAAGAGCACGCTAAGATCCCCTAAAGGTTGTTAAACTACCGGTTATTAGACTCCTTTACAAGACATCTAATGGGTTTATAAAAGTATCCAAAAAGGCTCACTCCCTTACGAGACCTAAACCTAGGATAGGTTTGTTTTCTCAGCTAGACTTGCTAGACAGCAGCCAAAAGGTTAACTTCCTAAGAAGGACCCACCTTGCAGTTTAATCACTTAGACCTAGCAATAATCTCGCACCTTACAGCTATTGATGATTAGTAGAACACTTGATTTTATTAAATTACCAATTATTACTTCTAAGGTTACTTATGCAAATTTCACCCTAAAGGATCAAAGATTTATTATGTGATATAGACACTCACCAAAACCTAAAACCCTAGCCCGACTCTATTCCGTGATAAAGACCGTCACCAAGAATCGAACGAAATAACAAATGATAATTAAACAATATCAAGTACGCAAACACATCTAACTGATAGAACAAACCGTTTACAATTTATAAACAATCCATAGCATTCAAAAATCCAAGAATAATCAAATCCTAAGCAATCATTCAACCATGTCTAGGTAGTAACAAGAAGTTTAGCTGCAAATCATTGTCAAAACCAAAGTATCAAACAATGTATAAACTGAATTAATCATTAAACAATCAAAATCAAACGAAAAACGAAGAAACAAGATATTAGAACCCGTAAACTTCGATCCCGTGTGCTCCTGAATGTTCCCCGATGATTCCTTGACTTCCCGAACCTTCAACAAGCTTCAATCAGCCTCCAATGGTCGTCCAAGAACTCTCTAATTCGTAATAATGTTGTTCCTCTCGGCTGTTGATGATTATGACCTTATAAAACCCAAGAAACCCTACAATTCCTTGCTGATCAAGTCTGTTACGCGATCATGACTCCCACGCGGCCCGCTTTATAGATTAAAGTAAGTTCATGCGGGCCGCGAGTGTGTTATATGCCGGAAACATAGTTTAAGTTGATGCGGCCCGCTTATGAATGTCTCATAAGCTGAAGCGGGCCACCTGAGACCTTCAGGTTTGATTTTTCACTTCGTTTCAACTCCCGAGCTTCAGGTTTCCGATCCAGTCTTTCGCCTTTCCATATTATGACTCGTATCCGCTTCTTTTGGCTGCAAAGACCTGGAAAATACAAATAATCAAAAGTATGTACATTCTATGCTAAAACGGAACTAAATCTAACTATCTAACGACTAAAACTAGACGCGAATAAAGATGTATTTTGCAATACATCAACTTCAATGATGTTGGTGATAATGAAGTGGCAACTGTCAAGTTGCAACAGTGTGACGATCTTGTATGTAATAATACAGAACGGTTAGTCAACGATGCCCCGACAGCCGAATTGCGGCGATCAGAGAGGTTAGTAAAGCCCGATCCGTCTATGCTATCACCTTTTGTTTTGTTCAAGAATGTGTCAAAGAGAAACAAGAGCAAAGAAGATAGTACGTGTATGGATAAACAGATTCAAAAGATCCGAGATTGGTATATCATCGAACGTTCACTGGTAAATAAGACGGATTCAAGGACCCGGAAGCTTGGAAAAACGATGGCCGGTGAAGTTGGTCCACAATTTTGGTCTTCGTTGCTAGGTGACGACGGGTCCGGTTGGTTAAGTGATGATGTAAGAAAATTATCAATATTAATGCTTTCAAATTATTTATATTTTCAAATCTGTTATTTTAAAAAATTTTCAAAACAGCATTTATACGGTTGGATGATTAAGATGTACGAGTAGAGGAACGACACCGATCGTTGGAGCATTCTACACCCTATTTTCAATTGACCGTAATTCAGTGTGATGCACATCGGAGGATGGAGGGCTATTTCAATGGGTCCTTGATTCCTATTCCACCAATTTCCGAAGTTGACGAGGTAAATTATGTTTGAATGCCGAAATGTTTATATATATTTCATTTAAAAATAAAAAATTACTAGCAACTTTTTTATGCATGGATAGGTTTATGTTCCGTTGAATATGAAAAACGTGCATTGGATTTTGGCGGTGTTCCACATTGGCAATCGGACTCTCACAATTTACGACAGGTTCGTCATATTGTATATATACTACCAATATAGTGCATTGAATCAATTTCTTACAATTTACATATTCCTACGTGTGTAGTTTATTGCAAAGTCAAACCATGGTTCAAGACATAACGGAAGTCATTTACCGCATCAATTTTGCCTTCGACATATGGCTACGCATCAACGGATACTATTAAGCCGATG
>JARYGA010046189.1:0-5000 GCA_030545235.1 Helianthus tuberosus
CTAAACCCTAAACCCTAAACCCTAAACCCTAAACCCTAAACCCTAAACCCTAAACCCTAAACCCTAAACCCTAAACCCTAAACCCTAAACCCTAAACCCTAAACCCTAAACCCTAAACCCTAAACCCTAAACCCTAAACCCTAAACCCTAAACCCTAAACCCTAAACCCTAAACCCTAAACCCTAAACCCTAAACCCTAAACCCTAAACCCTAAACCCTAAACCCTAAACCCTAAACCCTAAACCCTAAACCCTAAACCCTAAACCCTAAACCCTAAACCCTAAACCCTAAACCCTAAACCCTAAACCCTAAACCCTAAACCCTAAACCCTAAACCCTAAACCCTAAACCCTAAACCCTAAACCCTAAACCCTAAACCCTAAACCCTAAACCCTAAACCCTAAACCCTAAACCCTAAACCCTAAACCCTAAACCCTAAACCCTAAACCCTAAACCCTAAACCCTAAACCCTAAACCCTAAACCCTAAACCCTAAACCCTAAACCCTAAACCCTAAACCCTAAACCCTAAACCCTAAACCCTAAACCCTAAACCCTAAACCCTAAACCCTAAACCCTAAACCCTAAACCCTAAACCCTAAACCCTAAACCCTAAACCCTAAACCCTAAACCCTAAACCCTAAACCCTAAACCCTAAACCCTAAACCCTAAACCCTAAACCCTAAACCCTAAACCCTAAACCCTAAACCCTAAACCCTAAACCCTAAACCCTAAACCCTAAACCCTAAACCCTAAACCCTAAACCCTAAACCCTAAACCCTAAACCCTAAACCCTAAACCCTAAACCCTAAACCCTAAACCCTAAACCCTAAACCCTAAACCCTAAACCCTAAACCCTAAACCCTAAACCCTAAACCCTAAACCCTAAACCCTAAACCCTAAACCCTAAACCCTAAACCCTAAACCCTAAACCCTAAACCCTAAACCCTAAACCCTAAACCCTAAACCCTAAACCCTAAACCCTAAACCCTAAACCCTAAACCCTAAACCCTAAACCCTAAACCCTAAACCCTAAACCCTAAACCCTAAACCCTAAACCCTAAACCCTAAACCCTAAACCCTAAACCCTAAACCCTAAACCCTAAACCCTAAACCCTAAACCCTAAACCCTAAACCCTAAACCCTAAACCCTAAACCCTAAACCCTAAACCCTAAACCCTAAACCCTAAACCCTAAACCCTAAACCCTAAACCCTAAACCCTAAACCCTAAACCCTAAACCCTAAACCCTAAACCCTAAACCCTAAACCCTAAACCCTAAACCCTAAACCCTAAACCCTAAACCCTAAACCCTAAACCCTAAACCCTAAACCCTAAACCCTAAACCCTAAACCCTAAACCCTAAACCCTAAACCCTAAACCCTAAACCCTAAACCCTAAACCCTAAACCCTAAACCCTAAACCCTAAACCCTAAACCCTAAACCCTAAACCCTAAACCCTAAACCCTAAACCCTAAACCCTAAACCCTAAACCCTAAACCCTAAACCCTAAACCCTAAACCCTAAACCCTAAACCCTAAACCCTAAACCCTAAACCCTAAACCCTAAACCCTAAACCCTAAACCCTAAACCCTAAACCCTAAACCCTAAACCCTAAACCCTAAACCCTAAACCCTAAACCCTAAACCCTAAACCCTAAACCCTAAACCCTAAACCCTAAACCCTAAACCCTAAACCCTAAACCCTAAACCCTAAACCCTAAACCCTAAACCCTAAACCCTAAACCCTAAACCCTAAACCCTAAACCCTAAACCCTAAACCCTAAACCCTAAACCCTAAACCCTAAACCCTAAACCCTAAACCCTAAACCCTAAACCCTAAACCCTAAACCCTAAACCCTAAACCCTAAACCCTAAACCCTAAACCCTAAACCCTAAACCCTAAACCCTAAACCCTAAACCCTAAACCCTAAACCCTAAACCCTAAACCCTAAACCCTAAACCCTAAACCCTAAACCCTAAACCCTAAACCCTAAACCCTAAACCCTAAACCCTAAACCCTAAACCCTAAACCCTAAACCCTAAACCCTAAACCCTAAACCCTAAACCCTAAACCCTAAACCCTAAACCCTAAACCCTAAACCCTAAACCCTAAACCCTAAACCCTAAACCCTAAACCCTAAACCCTAAACCCTAAACCCTAAACCCTAAACCCTAAACCCTAAACCCTAAACCCTAAACCCTAAACCCTAAACCCTAAACCCTAAACCCTAAACCCTAAACCCTAAACCCTAAACCCTAAACCCTAAACCCTAAACCCTAAACCCTAAACCCTAAACCCTAAACCCTAAACCCTAAACCCTAAACCCTAAACCCTAAACCCTAAACCCTAAACCCTAAACCCTAAACCCTAAACCCTAAACCCTAAACCCTAAACCCTAAACCCTAAACCCTAAACCCTAAACCCTAAACCCTAAACCCTAAACCCTAAACCCTAAACCCTAAACCCTAAACCCTAAACCCTAAACCCTAAACCCTAAACCCTAAACCCTAAACCCTAAACCCTAAACCCTAAACCCTAAACCCTAAACCCTAAACCCTAAACCCTAAACCCTAAACCCTAAACCCTAAACCCTAAACCCTAAACCCTAAACCCTAAACCCTAAACCCTAAACCCTAAACCCTAAACCCTAAACCCTAAACCCTAAACCCTAAACCCTAAACCCTAAACCCTAAACCCTAAACCCTAAACCCTAAACCCTAAACCCTAAACCCTAAACCCTAAACCCTAAACCCTAAACCCTAAACCCTAAACCCTAAACCCTAAACCCTAAACCCTAAACCCTAAACCCTAAACCCTAAACCCTAAACCCTAAACCCTAAACCCTAAACCCTAAACCCTAAACCCTAAACCCTAAACCCTAAACCCTAAACCCTAAACCCTAAACCCTAAACCCTAAACCCTAAACCCTAAACCCTAAACCCTAAACCCTAAACCCTAAACCCTAAACCCTAAACCCTAAACCCTAAACCCTAAACCCTAAACCCTAAACCCTAAACCCTAAACCCTAAACCCTAAACCCTAAACCCTAAACCCTAAACCCTAAACCCTAAACCCTAAACCCTAAACCCTAAACCCTAAACCCTAAACCCTAAACCCTAAACCCTAAACCCTAAACCCTAAACCCTAAACCCTAAACCCTAAACCCTAAACCCTAAACCCTAAACCCTAAACCCTAAACCCTAAACCCTAAACCCTAAACCCTAAACCCTAAACCCTAAACCCTAAACCCTAAACCCTAAACCCTAAACCCTAAACCCTAAACCCTAAACCCTAAACCCTAAACCCTAAACCCTAAACCCTAAACCCTAAACCCTAAACCCTAAACCCTAAACCCTAAACCCTAAACCCTAAACCCTAAACCCTAAACCCTAAACCCTAAACCCTAAACCCTAAACCCTAAACCCTAAACCCTAAACCCTAAACCCTAAACCCTAAACCCTAAACCCTAAACCCTAAACCCTAAACCCTAAACCCTAAACCCTAAACCCTAAACCCTAAACCCTAAACCCTAAACCCTAAACCCTAAACCCTAAACCCTAAACCCTAAACCCTAAACCCTAAACCCTAAACCCTAAACCCTAAACCCTAAACCCTAAACCCTAAACCCTAAACCCTAAACCCTAAACCCTAAACCCTAAACCCTAAACCCTAAACCCTAAACCCTAAACCCTAAACCCTAAACCCTAAACCCTAAACCCTAAACCCTAAACCCTAAACCCTAAACCCTAAACCCTAAACCCTAAACCCTAAACCCTAAACCCTAAACCCTAAACCCTAAACCCTAAACCCTAAACCCTAAACCCTAAACCCTAAACCCTAAACCCTAAACCCTAAACCCTAAACCCTAAACCCTAAACCCTAAACCCTAAACCCTAAACCCTAAACCCTAAACCCTAAACCCTAAACCCTAAACCCTAAACCCTAAACCCTAAACCCTAAACCCTAAACCCTAAACCCTAAACCCTAAACCCTAAACCCTAAACCCTAAACCCTAAACCCTAAACCCTAAACCCTAAACCCTAAACCCTAAACCCTAAACCCTAAACCCTAAACCCTAAACCCTAAACCCTAAACCCTAAACCCTAAACCCTAAACCCTAAACCCTAAACCCTAAACCCTAAACCCTAAACCCTAAACCCTAAACCCTAAACCCTAAACCCTAAACCCTAAACCCTAAACCCTAAACCCTAAACCCTAAACCCTAAACCCTAAACCCTAAACCCTAAACCCTAAACCCTAAACCCTAAACCCTAAACCCTAAACCCTAAACCCTAAACCCTAAACCCTAAACCCTAAACCCTAAACCCTAAACCCTAAACCCTAAACCCTAAACCCTAAACCCTAAACCCTAAACCCTAAACCCTAAACCCTAAACCCTAAACCCTAAACCCTAAACCCTAAACCCTAAACCCTAAACCCTAAACCCTAAACCCTAAACCCTAAACCCTAAACCCTAAACCCTAAACCCTAAACCCTAAACCCTAAACCCTAAACCCTAAACCCTAAACCCTAAACCCTAAACCCTAAACCCTAAACCCTAAACCCTAAACCCTAAACCCTAAACCCTAAACCCTAAACCCTAAACCCTAAACCCTAAACCCTAAACCCTAAACCCTAAACCCTAAACCCTAAACCCTAAACCCTAAACCCTAAACCCTAAACCCTAAACCCTAAACCCTAAACCCTAAACCCTAAACCCTAAACCCTAAACCCTAAACCCTAAACCCTAAACCCTAAACCCTAAACCCTAAACCCTAAACCCTAAACCCTAAACCCTAAACCCTAAACCCTAAACCCTAAACCCTAAACCCTAAACCCTAAACCCTAAACCCTAAACCCTAAACCCTAAACCCTAAACCCTAAACCCTAAACCCTAAACCCTAAACCCTAAACCCTAAACCCTAAACCCTAAACCCTAAACCCTAAACCCTAAACCCTAAACCCTAAACCCTAAACCCTAAACCCTAAACCCTAAACCCT
>JARYGA010046189.1:12500-20000 GCA_030545235.1 Helianthus tuberosus
ACCCTAAACCCTAAACCCTAAACCCTAAACCCTAAACCCTAAACCCTAAACCCTAAACCCTAAACCCTAAACCCTAAACCCTAAACCCTAAACCCTAAACCATAAACCCTAAACCCTAAACCCTAAGGTTTTTCATTTGAGTGATTTTTTTCTCTCTCTAGTTTCTCTCTCTAGACTTTTCTCTCCAGCCGTCACCCATGAACTAGCACCGATTTTCCTCCTTTCCTGCCTTTAATCCGTTGTTTTGATCGTGTTGTTGTCAAATGTCACCTTCCACGGGTGGATCATCTCCACCTACAATCCCTCCTGACCCAGATTTCCCCCCTTTAACAGCTGATGTTTCAATTTCGCGCCGCATTTCAACCAGATCAGGAAGTGCCGCCAAGAACACCAGAGAACAAGGGGGTGCCCTCTTTTCATCGAGCACGTCAATTGGTGCTAGCAGGGGTGTTCACAAGCCTAGTAAGAACGATAAGGGACGTCTTCCGTTGTCAAACCTCAACGTAAATGATCTGATTCAAGGCAATCTGAATGTTAACGTTCAAGAGAAAGGTGCGACGCCAATTAGGGCACATACATCAGAAATCCTCCCATCGCCTGCTGCTATGGAGGTAGAGAAAGATGCTTCGAACTCTTTCCCTAAGGATACTGACTCGAATCCAGTGGATGCTACTCCTAATTCAGAAGACCCAGGTAAGAGTAACCCTAAACCATGCTCTACGCCTTCTAAGTCTGCGTGCACGACAAATTCTGTGTCAGTTGATGTGCCGACGCCTGTCAAGACCCTCAATTTTGATGGGGTTGTGAATTTAGAGGAGGAGGGTTGGACTACGGAGGAAGATGATGATATGCAATCACAGCCTGATAACACTGACGATGTGGAATACCAACCCCCTCTGCAATCAACCTTATTGCATTCTGATGTGGGTGTTCATACAGCAGCTCTTGTGGAAGGGTATCCCCTGTTTGCAGAAAACAACCCTGCCGAGGCACAGGATGGGTCTGGGGTTCAACAATTGGAGATGGGAAATACTGTTGGTACCCATTCGGATGTTACAGACCCTACTTCACGTACTGGTGGTGAACCAGCTGTGAAACCTAACCCGTGGGGTGTCAATGCAAACAATAGGATGGGCAGGACTATTGCGGACCGAATCAAGCTAAGCCAGCAAGCTGCTAAAGTCAAAATAGAGTTCTTTCCCCCAATCAAAACACCTGATGGCAAGAATAGAGTGCTGATCACAACTGAGGATCTCCTAAAGTCTGCTAAGGTATACTCCCTTCACCTGTATGGCTATTTTTTGGGAACGTCTATGGACTTCAATAGAGTAAATTTCTGTTTGAAACGTGATTGGAAAAACCATGGAATTGCTGAGATAACTAAGAGTCCTTCAGGGTTCTTTTATTTTAAATTCAATAGTGAAAAAGGCATGCAGGATGTGTTAGAAGGTGGTCCGTGGTTTGTTAATAATATCCCACTGTTTCTGAGAAAATGGGAACCGGGTCATTGTCTTGAAAAGGTGGAACCGTCTACTATCCCGTTATGGGTAACAGCCCAAAATGTGCCCTTAGATCTATGGACGGACACGGGGGTATGCAAAATTATGAGTGGGACGGGGATCCCTTTGCTGATGGACCGTGTGACAGAAGAGAGATGTGCCACACAATCTGGTAGAATGGGGTTTGCTCGAATGTTAGTGGATGTTAAAGCAGAATATAACCTCCCAGAAGTGGTTGAAGTTGAATTCCCTGCTGTGGAAAATAGACCTGCCAGAATTGGGTCTATAACGCTCTCGTATCATTGGAAACCAGCAGTCTGTAGTCACTGCTGTGTTTTTGGTCACTCGTTGAAGCAGTGCAAACATAGACCAAAGTCTGCTGCAGAAATTGACGAGATGGAAATTGCTAAACAACAGCCTGGTAATGGCAGCCATGGGAATGGGAATAATCAGCAGAAGGATGATGAGGGGTATACCATAGTTAATCGTAAACAAAAGGGTAAAGCGGTCCAAGGGATAATTAAACAAGGAGAACAGGGCCAGATAAAAACTTCAGGGAAACAGAAGGGTATTGATGGAAATACGGCTACTAATAGCCTAAGGAAAACGGATGGAGCGTCTACTAGTAGTGACCCGATTATTCAGAAAAAAATGGGTATCTTACATGAATCCTTTGTTGCAAATAACACCAATAGGCAGTCCAGTGGCCAGAAAAGGAAGAACCCGCATAAGAAGAACTTGCCAGTTGATCTTAAACCAGTGGCCAAAAAGGGTGTTCCACACCCTAGCCCCACTGCTCCCACTAAGCCCAAATCACTTTCCCCCACACAACCCCCTCCCCCTCCTGTCCATACAGCCAACAAGTTTTATGTTCTAAATGAGTTATCTGCCGAATTGTTGCTGAAAGGTGCAGACCTGGCAGACCATGTTATGACAGAAACCGGTGCTGATGTGGAAATTGCCGCCCAAGTTGTCAATGAGAAGGTTGGTAGGGAGGATACAAGTATGGACAGTGACGATGAGACCTGGGATTTTGGCATAACGGATGGCCAGAAAAATACTATTAAAGAGAGTCTTCTTCAGTTTGGAGCTGTTAGATCAGAGGTTCAAGAAAACTGGGAACAAGGGGAATGGGCCTTCTATAAACATCAATGTAAAGTCCTCAAGCTGAACCCAGATTTTACGACTGAAGATGTTCAAGAAGATGAGTCAGGTACTGCCCAGTTTCTTGCTGGCCAAGCCAGATTGGGTCGAAATGGCAGCTCTATTGTGCCGGGTTCTACACCTCAAAAGAAAGTTTAAATGGGTTTGAAAATTACCGCGTGGAACGTTAGGGGGCTGTCTAATACCTCTAACCAAAATGAGCTGATTAAGCACCTGGCTGCGGGTGATTACAACATTTGTAGTGCCATCGAAACTCACTTGTCCCCATCAAAGCTTGAAAAAACGTGTACCCGGATATTTGGAAACTGGGCCTGGGACTCAAATGCTAGTGCTTGCAGGGGTGGGTGTCGTATTATTGTCAGTTGGGATCCGAATATTGTCAATGTTATGGTTATGGAAAGACACTCGCAGGCGATTCACTGTTTCATTGAACCCATCAATGGTTCTTCAGGCTTTTATTGTTCTTTTGTCTACGCTCATCATCGGATGGTCCCAAGAAGGGCATGCTGGTCTTCCATTTGCCAGCATAAACTTGCTGTCCAGGACCACCCGTGGGTGCTGATGGGAGATTTCAATGCCATTCTTGATTACAATGAACGCTCAGTTGGAAGCTCGTGTATTACCAGCAGCATGAAAGAGGCTAGGGACTGTCTCAATGAAGTGGAGGTAGAAGATGTTTGTATGACAGGTCTCAAGTATACTTGGAACCAAAGCCCGGGAAACACCCATGGTGTCATGAAAAAGCTGGATAGGGTGCTGGCAAATAACAAATTCTTCACTTTGTTCCCTCTGGCAAATGCTGTTTTCCTCCCTTTCCTAAAATCCGATCATAGCCCTATGGTCCTTGCTATCCCGGAGATCCCCAAACCTAAACCCAAGCCGTTCAAATTCCCCAACTATGTTGTGCTCAAAAAGGAGTTCCTCCCTGCTGTTCAGACTAGATGGGCTACGTGTAAGACGGGGTATGCAATGTTTGTCTTGGTGTCTAAGCTAAAAGATCTCAAAAAGGACATCAGACGTATCAACTTTAAACAAGGTAATCTCTTTGAGAATGTGCATAAGCTTAAATCTGAATTGGAATGTATCCAGCAAGAAATAGTTAAATACCCGGACAATGAGGCTCTTAGGGAAGAAGAGCTTGTTTATTTGGAAGCCTATAAAGAGGCTGTGAGGGATGAAGAGCTGTTCTTACAGCAAAAAGCCAAGGTCCTGTGGCTGAAAGAGGGGGACCATAACTCAAAGTACTTTCATAAAGTAGTTCGCAGCAATAACAACAGAAACAGAATCCATATGGTGGAAAATTTGAATGGGGAGTGTTTCTCTGGTTCAGAGGTTGGGGGTGCTTTTGTTAAGCACTTTCAATCCGTTCTGGGGGTGTCGTCGCCTACTACGCCTATACCGGATCCTAGTACTCTCTTTACCAAGCAGGTTCCCCCTTTGGAAGCAGAGAAAATGGTGGCTGAAGTTACATCTGAAGAAATTAAAACGGCCATCTTTGATATAGATGATATCAAAGCCCCGGGCCCAGATGGGTACTCTGCCAAATTTTTTAAGGCTGCCTGGAACATTGTTGGTGAGGATGTTTGCAAAGCGGTTAAGGATTTCTTCCGAAATGGCAAGCTTCTCAAAGAGGTGAATGCTACTGTGATTGCGTTGGTCCCAAAGCTGGATACTCCGAGGAAAGTATCTGATTTTCGGCCCATCGCGTGTTGTAATGTCATCTACAAGTGTATCAGCAAAATTATTGCCAACCGGATCAAGGGAGCCCTTGTTTCGGTGGTTAATGATAATCAATGTGCCTTTATCCCCGGGAGGCAAATAAGCGACAATATTCTCCTCACCCAAGAGTTGATGAGAAATTATCACCTGGATAAAGGTCAAGCTCGGTGTGCTTTCAAAATCGACATTCAAAAAGCGTATGACAATGTGGAGTGGGAGTTCCTCAGGGCTAGTCTGGGCCATTTTGGATTCCCCACTAAAATGATTAACTGGATCATGACCTGTGTCTCAACGGCATCCTTCACTATTGCGGTGAATGGGGATCATCAAGGATTTTTCAAGGGTGGTCGTGGGCTAAGACAAGGCGACCCGATGTCTCCATACCTGTTCACCCTTGTGATGGAAGTTCTAACCCTATTGATCACCCGTAATGTTAAGCATGATGGCAACTTCAAATATCATTGGCGTTGCAAAGATGTAGGCCTTACTCATCTTTGTTTTGCCGATGACCTTTTCCTTTTTTGTCATGGTGATTGCAACTCGGTAAAGACGCTGATGATTGCTTTGGAAGAGTTTAAGCAGGTGTCTGGGCTCACTCCGAGTCTGCAAAAGAGTACTGTCTATTTTGGTAATGTGGATCCTATAGAACGTGAGCTGATTGAAAATCATGTGCAATTCAATGTGGGTGAGCTGCCAGTGCGGTACCTTGGTGTCCCCCTGATCTCTACCAGATTGTATCATGCTGATTGTCTTCCCCTGATAGATAAAGTGAAGTGCAAGATTTTATGCTGGAAAAATAAGTCCCTCTCGTTCGCTGGCAGGCTCCAGCTGATTTCCTCTGTGCTTAATTCCCTTCAGGTTTATTGGTCTTCGGTGTTCATCCTGCCTGCCTCTGTTTCGAAGGAGATCGAAAAACTCATGAGGGGCTTCTTATGGTGCCATGGAGATTTGAAGAGAGGAAAGGCAAAAGTTAAATGGAAGGAAGTATGCACGCCTATGACACATGGGGGTTTGGGCCTTAAACTCCTACGTACGTGGAATCAAGCTCTCATATCTAAACATACCTGGAACATTATTTCTCGAAAGGACTCTCTTTGGGTTAAATGGGTCTATGTTTATAGACTTAACAATGGAAACTTTTGGGAGGTAAAACGGAAGATGGAAACCTGCTGGAGTTGGAGGAAGATCTTAGAATTCCGTGATACCCTCAGGCAGCATATCATTCACCAAGTTGGAAACGGGAGAAACACTTCTGTGTGGTTTGACAACTGGCACCCTCTAGGTCCTCTGAGCAACCTCGTATCCCACCGTAATATGTGTGAGGGTGATATGTCTCGCTTTAGCACTGTTGCAGAAATTGTAGAAGATGGTCGATGGAAATGGCCCCAGGATTGGCAACAACGATTTCCTGACTTGTTCTCTCACCCCCCGATTACTCTCCATCCTGAAGTAGAGGACAAAGTCGTTTGGAAAACCAATGAGGGTAAACTTATCCCCTTTACTGTTAGCGATGTGTGGATGGATATTCGTGAAGTGGGAACTGTGGTTCCATGGTTTAATTTGGTATGGTTTAGCCAAAATATCCCTCGACACGCATATATCCTGTGGCTGGCCATCAAATGTAAGCTCAAGACTCATGACGTTCTCGGGAATTGGATGGATATTTCCAACCTTCACTGTGTTTTCTGCAAGAATGGTCCGGACAGCCACCCCCATCTGTTTTTTGAATGCCCCTTCACTAATGCCATATGGGGTGAGCTCTCTTGTCTAACTAGGTGGGGTAACATTCATAATAGCTGGCCGTATATTATTGATCACCTATGTACGCTAAAGTCCAATAGCTCCATTTGGAGTGTGATAAACCGCCTTTCTCTGGCTGCTGCTGTGTACTTTATCTGGCAGGAGAGGAATCTTCGTTCTCATGAGGATAGAGCTAGGCCTATGTCTGAAGTTTTAAAGCTGATTAAAGAAGCAGTTAGGCTGCGTGTCCTAGGCCTGAAACTTCGTAAATCTGCCTCTACGTTGGAAGTTATGCGTGTTTGGGACCTTCAAAACATGCAGTGGATGGAATCTACCAAAGCTTACAGTTATCCAAATGATACATAGCCGTGTTCATTGTCACTGCAGTAATATCTGGGTTGTTTGGCTCTGTTATAGATTCTTCGCAGAGAGTGTTGTGCAGGGATTGAGTTCTATATGGGTTGAGAGAACTATCACTCTTTTCATGGAAAACCTTCTAAGTGGTACCCCACTGGTGCCTCTATCAAATTTCCTGTATAGTTGTTGCCTTTTGGTTTTGGGTGGCAGGGGCTGGGTATTTCTTAATCTCTGCTGCAGGTATGGGAAGGTCGCATTATTGAGGGTTGGGTTTAGCTCGGTTATGAAGCAGTTTGGTTCTTGGGCTGGGCTTGACTTTTGGGTTGGGCTTTGGTCTGGTTATATTGTGTGTCGGACCAGGTGCTGGGCTGGGTTTTATATGGTTTGGGCTGGAGACATAAGGGGGTGGCGGGTAGATCCTTCCTCTAGCGCTTCTTGGTGCCATTGGTTGCTTTGCCTTCTTTCCTTCTATTGTTGGACTCTAGGGAGTGTGTTTGGTGATTACTTTTCCCTTCTTACCTATGCTTGGTGTAGGAGACATTTGGTAGTCTTAAGTTTGGTCTGCGTGTTGGGGATCAACACTAACCTGGGAGACATAAGGCAGGATTGGTTTGGGAGGATGTCTTTTCGTTGGTACCCAAATTTGCACCACACTCCCAAACCAAAACCCTTAGGAAATAGAAACCGGGTGTGTTATATAAACTGTTGTGACATGTGTTGCTTTGGGGCTGGGAATGGCTCGGGCTGGGATAATATTAACAGATGGAACTCCCTGCAAAGACATAAGATGATCTGCTGGTGGTTAGTGCGTATCTGCTCCTTTTGGGTGATGTTTCTTGATCTCGGTCAGCTGTTTGGGTCAAAAACAAAGGCTGCTGAGAGCTGGCTGCATCATGCATGGAATCAAGATACTCTAAGGCCTGTTATCATAGCTCTGTGCTGTTACAGCAATATCTACAAGGCTGCTGGTCTTTTGATGTATGTTCACACTATTGGTAACGGCTGGATATCTCAGGTGGAG